>JBBPBX010079242.1:0-16433 GCA_038048925.1 Garcialebias charrua
ATATACAGTATATATATATATTTCCTTCACTCCATTGCTAAGTGTGTATATCTTGTATTTAATATTAAATGTGACCAAAAAGACTGAGCATCAAACATTTACAGTAAATTATCCAAAAACACCAAATGTTCAGTTTAGATTTTTCCATTGAGTTGCAGATATAATAAGAGAATTGAAACGCTTAACGCAGCTGTTTTTTTGTTTTTCTTGCAGTACGTTGAGAGCGACACAGATGAAGAGCTGCTGTTCAACATCCCGTGAGTTCTCCTCAGTCTGAACTTCCACTTTCTGCTCTTGGTCTCATTTTGTTCTAGCCTGGCCCTCGCCTTCCTGCACAGCTCCGCTCAATTCTCATTTCCCTTCACTGCTCAGTCTGGGACTTCACCCATAGACAACGATTTCTCCGGCTGATTTTTGACCGGACCAATCAGAGAACAGAAGGGGCGGAGTTTTTGGCCCCTAACCCACGCCCCCACCTGTCCCAGCGCGCAGCCAGCGAGCATTCGCATGTTCTCATTCAAAGCGATGCAAAGCGATGCAGGACTGTTTTATATGTGACACAAATGTGTTAAATTCCCCTTCTTAATCCCTTATCTGGAGTTTTCTTTTGTTTTTTTGCCAAAAGTCAAGTGATCGCTCCCTCCTCCTCCTCCTCCTCCTCCTCCTCCTCTCTCTCCGCTGAGTGCAAAGAATAAGGAAATGACTGAGGTTGTCACGAGAGAATTAAACTAGGGTTTTACGTTGCTGCCCGAGTCCCTGCATATTTTCTGGTCTTCTGGTGTGCTGGACCAGCGCTACATGGTTTTATTTTATTAGAACGTTTTATTAACATATAAACACAGAATATGCAGCGGAAGCGAGAGAAAATGCAGCAGGAGGCGGAGCTGAAGTCAAGTTTGGCATAGCACAGAGGGGGAGGGAGCAGAATGCTTTCCCTGTTCAAAATTTTTCAAAGATCCAATGGTTTTGTTCCTCAGGCAGAGGCCACGCCTCCAGCAAGAATCGTTTCTCAATGGAGAAAGTCCAGACCCTAGTACGAAGCGAAGTGAAGGACAAGGGTCTGGTTTTAACCAGGCTAATTTTGTTCCCAAACTGCCAGGAAATTTTTCTTTCTTCATCTTTAACTTTAGTCGTAGCTGAAACAGTGTTTCCTTTGATTTATTATAGTTTATATATTAACTGTAAATTTTGACCTGAAGTGGTTTCATTCAGTTTTATTTAAATTTTATTTATGCAGGTAGTTTCTCAGAGTCACAAGGACTCATTTTTAAGACCAGTTTCAAACAAACACAATCATATACAACAATAAAAGCAACTAAGACATAATTGAATAAAAACAATAAAATTAAAGTGCCAATCAAAACAAGGTAAAATAGTAAAAACAACAACATATTTGCTTTGATTGTTCTATTGAACTTATCAAATGTTTAAAATCCCTTAAAGAAATCAAAGTGGAGAGCTTCAGATCTTGTGTTCCAGTTTCCAGGGGCAGAGTAAGAAAATGCCTTTTTGCAGAGTTCATTCTGCTCTAAGGGAACACTGCAGGCCTGAGAGCGCACGCTGTAACTGCACTGACAAGTGACGTGCGGGAGGAGATATATGAAGGCAGCAGACCAAAGAAGGATCCATGTTGTCTTCACCCTGACATCTTGGCGTCTCGCTTGTCAGTGTCTCAGCGTCCTGTAACTCGAGCTAAGCGTGACTCTTCTCTTTCAGTTTCACCGGCAGCGTGAAGCTCAAAGGAATCATCATCTCTGGAGAAAACGACGACTCTCATCCGGCTGAGATTCGACTGTGAGTTTCTGCTTCAGTTTCTTTGAAAAGCCAGAAAAAGCTAAACGAAAATAAATAAACTTTCTGTCTTTGTTGTGTTTGGGAGGTTGGAACACAAAATCCTTATGGAGGTTAATCAGCTGTGCTAATCTCAGCAGCTTCTTTACATGTTTTATAATCTGCTGTTTGTTGTTTTTCTCCACAGATACAAAAACATCCCTCAGATGTCGTTTGACGACACCGGCAGAGAACCTGAACAAGCCTTCAGACTCAACCGAGACCCTCAGGCTGAGCTGGAGTACCCAACCAAGTGAGAACACACAGACGACAACACAAGAACAAACACACAACACTAAAACAAACATCACGAGAACAAACAAACAACACAAGAACAAACAAACAACACAAGAACAAACAACACAACACTAAAACAAACAATACAAGAACAAAGAAACATCACAAGAACAAACAACAACACCACAAGAACAAACAACAACACCACAAGAACAAACATCAACACCACAAGAACAAACAACACCACTACAAGAACAAACGACACCACCACAAGAACAAACAACACCACCACAAGAACAAACAACACCACCACAAGAACAAACAACACCACCACAAGAACAAACAACACAACACAAAAACAAACAACACAACACAAAAACAAACAACACAAGAACAAAAAAACACCACAAGAACAAACAACAACACCACAAGAACAAACAACAACACCACAAGAACAAACAACAACACCACAAGAACAAACAACAACACCACAAGAACAAACAACACCACCACAAGAACAAACAACAACACCACAAGAACAAACAACAACACCACAAGAACAAACAACACCACCACAAGAACAAACAACACCACCACAAGAACAAACAACACCACCACAAGAACAAACAACACCACCACAAGAACAAACAACACCACCACAAGAACAAACAACACCACCACAAGAACAAACAACACCACCACAAGAACAAACAACAACACCACAAGAACAAACAACACCACCACAAGAACAAACAACACCACCACAAGAACAAACGACACCACCACAAGAACAAACACACAACACTGAAACAAACTACAAAAGAACAAAGAAACACCACAAGAACAAACAACAACAACACCACAAGAACAAACAACAACACCACAAGAACAAACAACACAAAAACAAACTACCGGTACACAAGAACAAAGAAACACCACAAGAACAAACAACAACACCACAAGAACAAACAACAACACCACAAGAACAAACAACAACGCCACAAGAACAAACAACACCACCACAAGAACAAACAACACCACCACAAGAACAAACAACACCACCACAAGAACAAACAACACCACCACAAGAACAAACAACACCACCACAAGAACAAACAACACCACCACAAGAACAAACAACACCACCACAAGAACAAACAACACCACCACAAGAACAAACAACACCACCACAAGAACAAACAACACCACCACAAGAACAAACAACAACTCCACAAGAACAAACAACAACACCACAAGAACAAACAACAACTCCACAAGAACAAACAACAACTCCACAAGAACAAACAACAACTCCACAAGAACAAACAACAACTCCACAAGAACAAACAACAACTCCACAAGAACAAACAACAACTCCACAAGAACAAACAACAACTCCACAAGAACAAACAACAACGCCACAAGAACAAACAACAACACCACAAGAACAAACAACAACACCACAAGAACAAACAACAACTCCACAAGAACAAACAACAACACCACAAGAACAAACAACAACACCACAAGAACAAACAACAACACCACAAGAACAAACAACAACACCACAAGAACAAACAACAACACCACAAGAACAAACAACAACACCACAAGAACAAACAACAACACCACAAGAACAAACAACAACACCACAAGAACAAACAACAACACCACAAGAACAAACAACAACACCACAAGAACAAACAACAACACCACAAGAACAAACAACAACACCACAAGAACAAACAACAACACCACAAGAACAAACAACAACACCACAAGAACAAACAACAACACCACAAGAACAAACAACAACACCACAAGAACAAACAACAACACCACAAGAACAAACAACAACACCACAAGAACAAACAACAACACCACAAGAACAAACAACAACACCACAAGAACAAACAACAACACCACAAGAACAAACAACAACACCACAAGAACAAACAACAACACCACAAGAACAAACAACAACACCACAAGAACAAACAACAACACCACAAGAACAAACAACAACACCACAAGAACAAACAACAACAACAACAACACCACAAGAACAAACAACAACAACAACAACACCACAAGAACAAACAACAACAACAACAACACCACAAGAACAAACAACAACAACAACACCACAAGAACAAACAACAACAACAACACCACAAGAACAAACAACACATCGAGAGGAGCCAGTTGAGGTGGCTCGGGCATCTGGTTAGGATGCCTCCTGGACGCCTCCCTGGTGAGGTGTTCCGGGCATGTCCCACCGG
This sequence comes from Garcialebias charrua, assembly GCA_038048925.1. Classification (NCBI taxonomy): domain Eukaryota; kingdom Metazoa; phylum Chordata; class Actinopteri; order Cyprinodontiformes; family Rivulidae; genus Garcialebias; species Garcialebias charrua. The sequence goes on from JBBPBX010079242.1 coordinate 4,350, forward strand.
GAGGAGACCCAGGACACGCTGGAGGGACTATGTTTCTCGGCTGGCCTGGGAACGCCTTGGGATTCCCCCAGAGGAGCTGCTCCAAGTGGCTGGGGAGAGGGAAGTCTGGGCCTCCCTACTTAGGCTGCTACCCCCGCGACCCGACCCCGGATAAGCGGAAGAAAATGGATGGATGGATGGATGGACATATTTAAAATTAGCATTTGTCCTCTTCTTAAAGTCAAATACTGAACCATGTGCAGGTTTGCCTGATTCAGCCCACAGTTTAAAAGCCCTTCTGGCTTCAGCATGAAGTTCTTTTGCATATTCATTCCACCCTGGCTTGGCTTGGTGCTTTTTAGTTTTGTACAAAGATCTACTTGAGATAAGAAGTGATTTTACCACTTCCTCATATAGTGAGCACAACTCTGTGCCATGTTGACGAAGGAGCGAGTTGAATCGCGCTGTCTCCCTCCTCCCTCCTTCATGCTAGCAGGCTCCATTCAGATAAAGGGAGCTGGCTAACTAGCTTGCTGTACGGTGGCCTACACGGTCAAAATTCTACGGCGCCCGAATGGACACATAATGCAAAATGCAGCACGCTCAGGAGTAGGAGCGGAAAAAATATAAAATTAAACACGTTTTTAAATCGATTTGGGGCTTTTAGAATCTATTCTGAATTGCCAGGACTAATAATCTAGATTCTTTAAAAAATCGATTTTTCCCTGCACCCCTACATCATATATTGTGACCGTAGGGAGCGCTGTCGCATTTTTACACCATACTTTGCAATAAGTGATAAACACAATCATATTCTGTGACGTATATATTTTCATAATACTCATGATATTAGTGATCAGATGTTACTTTTTATTCCTCAGAGGAAGTAGAGACTCTACAGAAGCAGTTTGGCTCAAGTATTTAATGTTTTTGTATAAGTTACAGTGTGGTCACAATACATGATAAACACTATCATATTCTGTGACCGTTTATATTTCCATTATACTAATGATTTTAGTGGGCAGATGTTAAATTTTATTCTTTGGAAGAAGGAGGCTGACTCCTTCTTCCAAAGAATAAAATTTAAAATCTGATCACTAATATCATGACTATTATGGAAATATAGATGGTCACAGAATATGATAGTGTTTATCACATGTTGCAAAGTATGATGTGAAAATGCGACAGCGCCCCCTCCGGTCACAATATATGGTGGTCACAGAATATGGCGTAACCCCTGTACAGACGGCGTGTGGTTCAGATTCCCTCTCCACCACTCCCATTGACAAAAATCATGGACGAGATGAGTGCCCTACCATGGCAAATTATTTAGGGGAAACCAGTTTGAATGTGTACTAAAAATGTGTTTTGGTTCACCATGACAACAGAACTCGCAATGTCCTAACTTTGTGATCACATGCCTTTGTGATGTCATTAATGATGTCATTAATGATGTCACTGGTCCTTTTTTTTTACATTTTGTTTTGGTTCACCATGACAACAGAACTCGCAATGTCCTAGGTTTGTGGTCACATGCCTTTATGACATCATTATTCATTAGTGATGTTATTAATGACATACAACATCCTGCCTTTGAACTTTGTGACATCACTGTCCTAGTGATGTCACTAGTGATGTCATTGGTCCTTTGAACTTTTAGCTATATATATCTCTGACTTAGAATAGTCAGGTCAGTTCAAAGAGGACGCAGAAAAAGTACCACAGTTTATTTTTTCCTTTCCGTTTGCGCGAAAAAAGCAAAAATGCCGTTTTTTGCTATAGGTTTTATACTTGGAGCCGCAGTTACTACAGGTGTTAGAGAAATTTTTAATTATTTCACAACACCGAATGAAGCAGAAGAACTTCCTTCTGTTTGCCAGGAATCTTTAGGCAGTCCAAGTACCCCTAAAGAAACCGAAGAAAAAGGAAGCTTAAGGGTGGAAAGCATATCTGAAGAACACATTTTCAGACAGCCTTCAAGTCTGGAAGTGGATGTTGAAAATAATGTCCCTAATGAAACGGTAAACATATCTGAACCACAAATTTGTGGAAAACATCAAGAAGAACTGGACAAAACCCCTGACATAACAGCAAAAACTTTGAGAGGACGCATATCTGATGAACAAATGTGCAGAAAATGCTTCAGTCTAGAAGAATTGGATGATACAATTAAGATCCGTAAAAAAATGAGGACTGTAACCATATGTGAAGAACAGATCTGCAGAAAATGCTCCATTCTCGAAGAATTGGATGATATGAACAATATCAGGAAAAAACCTAAGAGATCTGAAGCAGAGATTTGCAGAAAACGGTCACGTCTAGAAGCTGTTACAATCCATATCAGTAAAAAAACTACGAGAGTATCCGCAGCTGAAGAAGCAGTTGGCAGAAAACCTGTATACATATTTGATACAAATATCAACTTTTGTGTCTGCTTAAACTCTTTCAACAACTGCTGGTTTACCTCAACAGTGCAATCTATTGTAAATCTCAACATTGTTGAAAGATTGCTTTCGAGTGAAGGTGCAGAAGACTTAAGTTTACTTTCCAACATCCCGTTGTGTTCCAGGTTTTTAGTGGATGTTATTAAAAACCAAGGAAAGTCTTTTTCCTCAGAAGACATCTTACCGGTTCTTCGTGAGCAAAGTCAAACAACGCCGTCACTTAAGTTTTTAATGCAGAACGATATTCTGGATTTTATAGAACCTGTCATGCAATGGTTGAGCCAATGTGGAATGCGGTCAGAGCTTGTTCTTAACACAGTCAAAACTTGCAACAAGTGTAAGTTTTCGTCATGCTGCCAGACCCAAATGGGCAACACCTGTTTCCTGCCATCACCAGAAAAACCCACATCCACTTCCAGCCTCTTCACCCAGATCTTAGCTCAAAACAAAAACAAGGAAATTTGTTCAGTTTGTAACACAGCACTGACTAAAAGAACATTTTTAAACTCTGCTGACGTAGTTAATGTATGTCTACCAAGGTCAACAGGATTGTTTGATCCTAGGACACCAGTTCATCCCATGGACACCCTTCTCGTTCCAACAGAAACAGGCACAGATAGATACAGGTTGTCGTCAGTCATCTGTCAAAACATTCTGATGGGGAAACATTATTACCCATATGTTTTCACTAGAGGCCAAATACGTTTGTCTAGTCAAGGGAGATTCCAATCTGTTGCACAACATAAAGCCAATACTGATATGGAAAGAAATGGGGTTTTGTACTTTTATGAAAAAGTACAGAAAAATAGACTTATCCTGGCCTTGATAAGGAAATCGATTTAGGAGTTCACCTGAGGTGGCAAACGGAGACGATTAGATTCGTCCCACCTAGATCACCCTATCGGCAAACAGCAGTTCAGTTTTGAGCGAGATGGAGGGGTATGACTCTCTGCGGCGACCCCTCAAGAGGGAAGAGCCGAAAGAAAAAGCATCAGGATACTTTCTGGGGGAGTTTTTGTGTTCGGCCAGTGCACTTGTAGGTTTTTCTCCGGATACTCCGGTTTCCTATCAAAAAAACAACAACAACACCACCCCCCTCCCCCATCTCCCAAGACGAAACGTTTCAAGAAAAAGTGTCCGTCCAGATGAACTGTTAGATTTACAGACCTGAATCATTGAGCATGCATCAGGATACTTTCTGGGGGAGTTTTTTGTTCGGCCCATGCACTTGTAGGTTTTCCTCCGGATACTTCGGTTTCCTCTCCAAAAAAAAACAACCCCCCAAGACGAAACGTTTCAAGAAAAAGTGTCCGTCCAGATGAACTGTTAGATTTACAGACCTGGATCATTGAGCATGCATCAGGATACTTTCTTGGGGGAGTTTTTGTGTTCGGCCAGTGCACTTGTAGGTTTTCTCCGGATACTCCGGTTTCCTCTCAAAAAAACAACAACAACAACACTCCTCCCCCGCCCACAAGACGAAACATTTCAAGAAAATAATCCGTCCAGATGAACTGTTAGATTTACAGACCTGGATCATTGAGCATGCATTAGGATACTTTCTTGGGGGAGTTTTTGTGTTCGGCCCGTGCACTTGTAGGTTTTTCTCCGGCTACTCTGGTTTCCTCTATAAAAAAAAAACAACCCCCCCCCCATGATAATAACCTCTAATCATGATGATGTTATCATGATATATCTAATCATAATAATATCATGATGGTATCATGATAATAACCTGTTCATAATATTATGAACAGGTTATTTGAGTTTTTATTTGATTTATTTATTCATTTTATAATAACTATACTGTATACACATAAAATAAGAAAAAAACACAAGTATAAAATGTAAGGCAGTAGATGAAGAAAAAATTCTTATTTTATCTGCCCCTTATCTCTCTAACAAACAATTCATACAACCAAATTCTTTAAATTATTATCATGAGTTCTTCATAATGAACTCATGATAATAACCTGTTAATAATACAATGAACAGGTTATTATCATGAGATCTTCATAATGAACTCATGATAATAACCTGTTCATAATATTATGAACAGGTTATTACTTCGCTGCTGATCCGTTTTATTGAAACCCGGTTTGAAGTTCTGACCTGGTATCGGTTCTACGGAGGTGCGTCAGTCGGGTCTTTGTGGTTCCTGTGGGCTCCAGCAGATAGAGGCAGGCATGGAAGTGAACCCGGACCCCCTACACCTGAACCTCGGGTTGCTCCGTGGATACAGAGGACAGGTACAGCGGTCCAGATGATGGGTCCGGCTGCCAGGTTCTGGTCAGGGGGACAAGAGTTGACGTATTTACGTGTGAACGCCCGGTTCTGGAGGACAGAATCTTTTAGTCCTGACGTGAGGACAGGAGACAAACGAGCTCAGGGACGTCCTGCGTGGTCCTCGGTACCTGAGCAGCAGGTGGTCCTGGGGGGGCTGCAGGCCCTGGCCCTGCAGGACGCAGCGGTACACCTCGGTGTCCTCAGACAGGGTGTGGAGGACGGCGGCGTGCCGCAGGTGCTCCTCCCACAGATGCTGCTCCCTCAGCAGTCGGAGGAGCAGCTCCTGCTGAGGAGCGTCCACGGAGCCTCGCCACGTCCCCCGAGGACAGTTGTCCACCTGAGGACAAACAGACTCGTCATTCTGTCCCTCTGCTCCTCATCAGGAAACTGACCCGCACTGCAAAGCGGGTCAGAACCCCTCGTGTCCCTGCTCACCTTCTTAAAGGCCAGCTCCACGGGCTCTGGACCCATGTGGTCCTCCCAGTCCTCCTCCTGGTTCTCCTTCAGGAGCTGCTGGGTGCTCAGCTGCAGCCGGTTCCGTCTGTCCTCGTCACCTCCATCCTGACTGGACCGAGCCTCCTCTGTGGGTCCAGCACCGTTCGGACTCTGTCCGGGCCAGAACTCTGGGAGCTGCAGAGAAGGTTCTGTTCCTGATTGTCTGCTGGTTTTGGACTTGAGGAGGTCAAAGGTTACCTGGAAGAGTCTCTGAGCTCCGCTGATCATGTTGGCCAGGCCCTGGGTGGCAGCCAGGGTCTCACTCAGGTCCCGCTGGTCCGGACGGACCCGACTGGACTTCCTGTGACCGGACCTGTAGGAAGAACACGGGATGTTATTGGACCGGACCCTGGAACAGAACTTTAAGACCTCCCAACTCAGAAATACAACATCACACCAGAACCGGTTCGGACCTCCGGTTCTTGCAGGTGGACCCCGTTTGTTTTACAGATTCAAGAAATAAATTGTTTAATGTAATGATTCACAATGGGGACCCGGAAATTCAACCACAACACAGGAGTGAACGAAAAAAGTTTATTATCTGCCACTTGTCAGAAAAAGGGGAACGTCCGCTGAGACTCTGCAGGGAGAGAGAACAAGTTGGTGACTGGGATAAACTTGATGTTTAAAAGAACGTGAGGAGTTCAAATCACTAACCTGCAGAGTTTAATCACAGTTGGTGATGCAAAGGCTGCACTGACGTCAGAGGGAGGGGGGGTCGGAGGTGCAGCAGGGTCACGTGACACGTGAGCACGGCTCCTCTTCTGCTTGAGTGCGGCTTGGTTCCAATAATTAACAACAGCTCCAAGAGTCCAGATCGTGGTCAAGATACAGGCGTGGGTCATACACAGAGAGGCAAAGAGGCAGTACTTATCCGTGGGGTTTCAGCGAGAGTCGGTGTCAGTAGGCAGAGCGAGAGTCGAGGTCCAGATATCCGATGGGCAGAAATAATCCGTTGAGGGCAAGGCAGAGGGGAGAATCCGTGAACATGAAGAGTGTCAAAACACAGGAAGGTCAGGAACAGAACGCTGGATTTCTTCAGGCGCAAGGCGATCAGACAATCTGGCAGGGAGGCAGAGTCTGGAGTGCGTTTAAAAAGAGCAGCAGACAGGTGCGCTGAATCACGCTGATGAGGAGAGGAGACAGGACAACCCCAAAAACACAGCATGACTTGACATGAACGTGAATCATGAACGTGAATCATTACAATGCCCCCTCCTCAAGGTCCAGCTCCAGATGGACCACCAGGCTGATCGGGATGGGCACGACGAAAGTCCCCGATGAGAGTCTTATCAAGGATATGTCGAGCAGGCACCCATGAGCGTTCTTCAGGTCCATATCCCTCATAGCTTGGTCCTCTGGTCCAGACAAAGAGTATAGACGACCCCTAGGGGGAAAAGTACCAGGAAGAAGGTCAATGGCACAGTCATAAGGTCTGTGAGGGGGAAGAGAGGTAGCACGATGTTTGTTGAACACCTCCTTGAGGTCGTGGTATTCGAGAGGTACCTTGGATAGGTCAGGGAAGGTTTCTTGGTTTGGGGTTGAGTCAGAAACATTAGCCCGTAATAGACAGGTGGAAAGGCATTCCGGAGACCAGCCTAGGACCTGCCCTTTAACCCAATCAATGTGTGGGTTATGCCTCTTTAACCATGAAGCCCCCAAAATAACTGGGATTTCAGGGGATCTGATTACTGAAAATGAAATAATTTCATGGTGATTGCCTGCAATGACCATCTTAACTGGAACAGTCTCATGGGTGATCTTATGAATAAGATGACCATCAATGGCTAAGACCTCCTGCTCTTTAACAGTCGGTTGAATCTGAATATTGTGTGCTTTAGCAAATTCTAAGTCCATAAATTCAGCATCAGCTCCTGAATCAACAAACACAGAGACTGTTCTTTCACTATTTTTATTTTTATTCAAGAGAGTGGCCTGTACTGACAACATGGAGGACTTGGTTCTCTGACTCAGTAGGAACCTCCTGCCTACTGAGCCTGGTCTTTTACTGGACATCGAGACAGCAAATGGCCCACTCCTCCACAATAGAAGCAAAGCCCATTTCTTTGTCTACGCTCCCTCTCTTGAGCAGATAACCGGGATCTTCCAATCTGCATGGGTTCTGTTACCTGGGATGAGACCACCTGAGGGGATGTTGATGCTGGTTGGGGACTGGGTCTAGACTCAGACACATTGTACAGAGGTCGGTTGGTGAAGTTCCTCTCTCGCCTCCGTTCTTGAATCCTCAAGTCAATCCTCGTGGCGAGAGATTCTAACTCCTCCAGGTCAGTGGGAGCATCTCGGGTGGAGAGTTCATCTTTGATCTCATCACTGAGCCCCTGGTGAAAAGCGTCGCAAAGAGCTTCATCATTCCATCTACAATCAGATGACAAGGTGTGAAAATCCACAATATACTCAGTCACCCTCCTTTTGCCCTGTTTCAACCTGAATATGCCCCTTGCTGCTTCTCTCTGGGGCAGGATGGGGTCAAACACCCTGATGAGCTCCTTGGCAAAGTTTCTGACGTTGTAGCAAATCGGGGAGTCTCGCTGCCACTCTGCTGTTCCCCATAATTTAGGCTTGCCAGAAAGTAGAGAGATAATATAGGCGACCTTGGCCCGATCAGTAGGGAAGGAGGAAGGCTGTAATTCAAAGTGAATCTCGCATTGGGTGATAAAGGGTCGACATTGGTTTGGCTCACCTTTAAACATCTCGGGAGGCGTTAAGCGTGGTTCATGATTTGGGGAGGCTTGGCAACGAGGTGAGACCTCCATGTGCTGGGAAGGAGGTGTGGACGTAGCTGCGGAGGGTTTAGTTAATATATTCATCATTTCCTGCATATTTGTTTCCAATCTATTTATTGCAGTTTCAACTCCTGAACGCCACTCCTGTGTGTGTGACGGGTCCATTGTGGCCAGATTGTGCTGTAATGATTCACAATGGGGACCCGGAAATTCAACCACAACACAGGAGTGAACGAAAAAAGTTTATTATCTGCCACTTGTCAGAAAAAGGGGAACGTCCGCTGAGACTCTGCAGGGAGAGAGAACAAGTTGGTGACTGGGATAAACTTGATGTTTAAAAGAACGTGAGGAGTTCAAATCACTAACCTGTATGGCAAGCCCTTTTAACATTAAATCGTGAAGTCTGACTATCCGTAATTACATTCTAGATATCTAAAAATGAGTTTTGACTAGTCACAATTACATTTTGACTAGTCAGAATGTTAATTTAAGATATCTGTATTTACATTCTGACTAGTCATAATAGCAATTCAAGATATCTTAAAATGAATTTTGACTAGTCAAAATATAATTAAAGATATCTTAAATGACGTCACCCGATTCGTCATTTAAAGTGTCAGACATCCATAATGACAATTCAAGATATCTCAAACGTAATTATGACTAGTCATAATGACGTTTTTAGATATCTTTATTAAGAAATTACGCGTAGGACCCGCGGCTGCCACTTAGCTGTTCAAACAGATGCCTGCACAATTTTGGGTGGCTGCAGTGGCGCTAGCTGTTCTGGACTAAATTGTCAGAAAATGTCACAAGTGTTAGCATTAGACAGTGAGGAAAATGGCTCCGTTTCATCTGTTGTTTTTGTTCAGTTCCTGGTTGTTCTTGAGGGGCAAGAAAACAACCTTATCTGTCCTACCATGCTTTACTACAGCCTGCTGGAGTCACTGTGTCTTACCTGAGCAGATTGGCTGGGGGAGTCCAGAGGACCTGACTTAACGTTTTTAGATTTTCCTAACTGGATTATTGAGCATGCATCAGGAAAACATATTTATTTCTGTTTACTTAATTTCATATTTATGTTCCAGGTTGAAGGCAGCAGTTCAGTCTTATGTAGTTCTGTTCCACTCATATCTTGTGCATCATCACAGCTCGTGGGTGAATTTCTGCTCTTGTTAAATTGAACCATCATTAAATCTTTTAGTTGACTGACCACTGGAAAGCCTCAACCTTGGCTGAATATTTAAGAATCATTATTGCCTCCATTAGAATTAGTTTTTAACTTAGTTTCATTCATTCATTCATTCAACCTTTATTTATACAGGCTAGCCTCGTTGAGTCACGGGGACTCATTTACAAGAGGGACCTGTCTCACTCACACCAAACAACCATCCACTCTCACACTCACACCTAGGGTCAATTTAGAGTCACCAATCAGCCTAACAAGCATGTTTTTTGGTCTGTGGGAGGAAACCGGAGTACCCGGAGGAAACCCACGCATGCACGGGGAGAACATGCAAACTCCACCCAGAAAGGCCCCGGACCGGGATTTGAACCGGCAACCTTCTCGCTGAGAGGCAGCAGCTCTACCAGTTGTGCCACCGTGCTTAGTGTTCATAAAATTTATATTGTATGTTGGAACAGTCTCCTGTTTACTTGTAAACAAACCCAAGTGCCTTTTCTGTGCATAAATTATGTCCTTGCCGTTTAAGTTTATAAAATAAAAAATAACATCCAAGCTTGTCACATGTATGTAAACTGTTCTAGTGTTATGTACTTTATTATTTAAAAGTTTTTAATTATTTTTAAACATTCTTCAATTAAAACACACTTGAGCAGTATACGTTTTTTTTTTATTATTATTTGTGGATTGATTGAGTTGAATTGCAAGGAAAACAAGTATAATTTACAACATCTAGTAAGAACAAAAAAAACTTTATAACTATTTAAGTTAACAATTTATAACTGTACACTATAAACTTATACTGTAGTGGATTATAAATATTTTCCCCAAATTATGGAATTTCATTTTAAAGAAATTGGCACGTTTTTGTATTTTTCACGAGTAACAACTATTTACAGTATTAAATTAATTTACAGTGATTCACACAGCTTGAGACTGAATATTAGAAATACAAAGGAACAAAAAGGTGATTTGTACATTTTATGATACTGCATTGATATAAACACATTGAAAGTAAAACATGTCCAGTTTAGACTTCATCTGATCAACCAATCATCAATCAATTCATCACGCCACACCCGTTCAACAGTTATTGTTTAGTGGACCCCCTGACCATCTGAGCTGCCAGTGCTGTGGCAGCAGACTCCTCCTCTGCAAGCAACACAGAAACAGCTGGCAGTAAGCCTTGGTTGTCGAAGCTGTACCCCTGCAGAACATCTGGACTGCTCCCTGGTTCTGGCCTGTATTTCATCTGACACTTGCAGAGACTGAAGATGCATAAACTGACTGAGTGTGGGCACAAAACACATGTTGGGAAGACTATGCAACGTCGAAGGAAGAGCAGGGAAGTCTGGAGCCATGTGGTGCAGAATGATGCTACGCAGGACTTCTCAGTTGGGCACTGGTAAGACACCAGTCCACCCTGTGGCACAGGCCCACATCTGGATGGTACCAGCTCCAACGTTGACAGACCATCTAGGACAGGAGCAATAAATGGTTGAGACTCCAGTCGGTGTAGTTTTCCTCCTGATGCCAGGATTTCGGGGTCTGGACGTGGTCCTGCAAACACACGAGTGACATAATCACAATAAGTTTTGACAAAAGAAACTGGCATAAAAACATTAACACAAAGGTTATACCCAGATGCGGCTCCAGGGGGGAGCTAGGGTGTGCTATAGCCCCCTCCTGGAAAACTCACAGCACCCCCTTAGCACCCCCAAGAAAATATCAGATTATTTTCTTTTTAATTGAGTTAATATTCTTTAACATGTGGTTGTTGTGATATTTTGCTCGCAAAACACAACTAATAAAATAAAAAGAAATCAGTGATTATATCGAGTAAAAAACAACAACAATCTGATCCACCAGCTGAAGCCCACAAAAATGAGTGATGCTCTCAACACTGACCCAGTAAGTCAGAGTCAGAGAGTCTTTATTGTCATTTGCACCGCATGTGGTACATGTGATGAAAACGAGATTATGTACACGAGGTCCCAGTTACATCCAACAACAAATGAAAGAGAAAAACAGTAATAACATCTAGAACTAACTAAGAAAAACATCAACTAGTAATACACTAAGCCTAATATAGTGGGAATAAACAGCAGCACGAACATGAGTTTGTATGAGCAGATGGTCACAGATGAACACAGCAACAAGAAAACAGATCAGCATCAGTATGATGTGATATTTTGCAGTGTTTATTTTTTATTTTATTTTTATTTATTCATGAGTCTAACAGCCTCAGGGTAGAAGCTGTTCCTCAGTCTAGTGGTTCTACACTTGATGCTCCTCAACCTCCGTCCTGAGGGGAGTGGGGCAAAGAGTGAGTGTGCTGGATGAGTGAGGTCTTTCATGATGCAGGTGGCTCTTTTCCTGCATCTGGAGGTATAAATGTCTGTGATTGTGGGGAGACTGACTCCAACAGACTTCTGTGCAGCCTTCACCACTCTCTGCAGAGCTTTCCTCTCTTCAACTGTGCAGCCTCCATGCCACACGTTGATGCTGGAGCACAGGATGCTCTCCACTGCACACCTGTAGAACGAGGTGAGAACTGGGCTGCTCAGACCAGCTCGTCTCAGCCGTCTGAGGAAGTAGAGTCTCTGATGACCTTTCTTGATCAGGCTGGTGGTGTTGTTGCTCCAGCTGAGGTTATCATTCATGTGTACACCCAAGTATTTGTAGCTGGAGACCACTTCCACTGCAGACCCACCTATTTTCAGTGGGGCATGGGTGTGTTTGTTCCTTCTGAAGTCCACAATCATCTCCTTTGTCTTCTTCACATTCATGTGAAGATTATTCTCTTTGCACCAGCTCTCCAGGTGTTCCACCTCCTGTCTGTAGCTGGACTCATCATTGTTTGTGATGCATCCCACCACCGCTGTATCATCTGCAAACTTAACAATATGACAGCCTGGAAGTGTGGCTGTACAATCATATGTGAGCAGAGTGA
>JBBPBX010079243.1:0-16432 GCA_038048925.1 Garcialebias charrua
CACTACATTTCTATAATGTGTTGAGTTACAAGTTACATTCACGTTGCAACTTTTTGATTTGTCGTTAGTTTGAAAGTAACTGATGTTGAGAGGGGAGTTGGTCCACTGAATCACTGCAAAGTGGACAGGTAACATTAGACCTGCCTTCAAGAAGAGCTGGACCAATGATGTATATTCTTGTGTATAAGTCATTTAGCTGGGAGCACCCACAGCACCACTAACACACACAAAATGGATTCCACCACAAAGATTCATCCAGAAGATACACAACACCCATGGCTTTATTGAAATATTATTGAAAGACTATTGAAATATTATTGAAAGACTATTGAAAGACTGTTCAGTACAGCAGGACAGATTCTCTCTCCCTAAAGAGCCAGACATGGACTCAAAAACTTTGAAAACCAACTTCTTCTGAACTTGAACAATAAATTCTTGCTGCAATATTAAAATGTGTCAGTTCATGGGATGTTAGGAGACAAGAGATTTCTCCAAATGTCTCAACACTCAGGTCCAAGTTTTGAAAATGTTGTCAGGAAGTTAAAGTATTGCTCATTGTTGATCCATTACAAGATTGACTAGACAATATTTTAACTAGAGTTGATGACAAACGAGTTGAAGTGATCTATTCCTTTGTTAGTTGTGTCTAATGCTCCTTTTTTCAAACAGACAACTTTTACTTAAATGTGTTTACTGCAGTTAAAATGACACATTGGTTTTATTTTGTGTTAAATAAAAACTTTCAAAGGTATAATCATTCCTCTTTCTTATTTTGCTTAATGGTATTTAACTCATCACTGAAATTCTGGCACACAGAATCAAAAGTCCAAGTGTGAACTGTGTCACAGAGTAAACACAATAAAAACATGCATTATCTGCAGCATTGTTCATTAAAATGGCTCAACACTATTAATGTATTACAGAATATATGCATACAGTACACACACTTAATGGTATTGTAGACCATTGCATTAGTTAATACATTCAGCAAGTACTTTTACTTTAATACTTTAAGTATTTTTAAAAGCAAGTATTTATTTACTTTTACTTAAGTAAAAATATTAATATGGTACTTCTACTTTTACTAGAGTACATTTTTGTCTGTTTATTTGTACTTTTACTTAAGTACAATGTTTGAGTACTTTCTCCACCACTGGAGAAATAGCACACGGAGTCTTGCTCTAAACTCCAAGCTTTTTATGAACATGAGCCATTTATTAGTTGTTTTTATTTGTTTACTTTAACTGTTGGGATAACAAAAAATAAATTAAGCTTGTTAGTGGAGCCAGCGCCATAGAGCTCCACTCAGCGCAGTGCAGAGACAAATTTAAAAGTAATTCTTGAACTTGATGCCTTTATTAAACGCATCACAACAGACACGAACTACCACACACGTATCACCTCTTCATCTAAATCCTCATCCTCACCTTTTCTACCCTTTTTGTCTTCATCTTTTATCCTGCAGCTCCACCTGTGATGTGAGCGACAAGGCAACACAACACGCCAGCTGAGTGGAGCAACAGGGTTGCATACTTCATCAGATAATGGGTAATTAGGTGTTCAATGCCATGAGTTTTTATATCAGGGAACCTTACTGTTAGGGTGACAACCAAGAAGTCAGCAGGTGAGGTTCAGCGTAGTTGGGGAAGTAGATCATAAATGAATATTTGTAACTAATTATGTTTTTGCACTTATACATTTTTTCAACTGTTCCCAGTTGTGCTTCAACATGATTTATCATCTACTTCGTTGGAGTCAACCATGTCAGAAAGCTCATCTGTGTCCGTTTCTGGAGACTCCTTGCTAGCATCCTCTTGATTCATCTGGTTCCACAGTGATTGTTCACACAAATGGAGGGACGACAACACATGCTGAACGAGAAGCAGCTAAAGAGGTGTGCAGCTTTTGTAACAAATTATGTAAAATATTACGTACAAAAATATTTTGCTGTTAAACTGATGATGATGAATATTGATGGAAATTCTGACTTTGTCATGTTTAATCTTATAGATGGTGAGAAATGCTCTCCAGGCTAAACCTGGTGAACAAGTTATTTTGGATGAACATGATGAACTGAGAACATTGATGGCACAAGATAAAGGTAAGTCTGGTTAATTTGGCTCTCTTCTCTTTTAAATATGAGTTGTGTATTATCTGAATGTGTCTGTTATTTTCCCCCTAGGCTGGGACTGTGACCTGTCACGCATTCTGCTGTAGCTTCAACTTCTTCCACCTACCTCCAAAGGCCACAGGAAGAGTGCACAAATCAGCTCATGTCAAGCTGTGGCCCATGTTGTGAGATCTTTACAGGTATGCAAATTGTACTGTATTTTATTCGGTTATTCAGATTCTATATCTTGTGCTGAAGCATTTTCTTATTGGCTTTGTTAGCTATTTGAATGTAGCGGTTCTATATTTCATGATTTTTATTATTTCTCTTTACATTTTGTCAAAGATGGGAGCCAGTGTCAAAACCTTCCTTGGTGGTGTGCAACCAGGACAGCCCTTCCTCCTGTGTGTTGGAGAAAATGAGCAACATCCAAAGATACAACATCATTGATCACAAGACCATCCACTGCAAGGCACAGAACTGTTGGGGTGCATCTTGTTCATTTCCATAGAGACACTGCTTGGACTAATACTGCGGACAATGTGGACACTCAGAATGTAGCTTCAACTTCTTCCACCTACCTCCAAAGGCCACAGGAAGAGTGCAAAAATCAGCTCATGTCAAGCTGTGGACCATGTTGTGAGATCTTTACAGGTATGCAAATCGTACTGCATTTTATTCAGTTATTCAGATCCTAAATCTTGTGCTGAAGCATTTTCTTATTGGCTTTGTTAGCTATTTGAATGTAGCGGTTCTATATTTCATGATTTTTATTATTTCTCTTTACATTTTGTCAAAGATGGGAGCCAGTGTCGAAACCTTCCTTGGTGGTGTGCAACCAGGACAGCCCTTCCTCCTGTGTGTTGGAGAAAACGAGCAACATCCAAAGATACTACATCATCATTGATCACAAGACCATCCCCTGCAAGGCACAGAACTCTTGGGGTGCATCTTGTTCATTTCTATAGAGACGTTGCTTGGACTAATACTGCTGACAATGTGGACACTCAGAATGAAGTTAGTGAACCGTCTACTTCACAGGCGGCCACTACAAACTTTCCTGTAAGTACTCCACCGTCTACCAACCACAATAATATACTGAACGGGTGTGCCTCTGTTGTCGCACAGTTGCAAACATCTGGTGTTGCTGAGAGCATCGTTCAAGCAATAGGATGTAGAATTGTAATGTTTTTGATTATTGTAAGGTTATTACATGTGTAAAAAAAAAAAAAAAAAATTTATATTGGTGAATTGGAATGAAAAGTAATGATATCAAATGTTATTGTTCACTCTTGGACTGTCAAGGATGCAGTTATTTAATAAATGTTTTATTGCAGCTGAATTTTAAGTATATGTTTGTGGTGTGTTTACCTTTTATTTAAAGGTTCAGTATGTAATTTCTGGAACACGCTGGAACTTAGGAAAATTTTGAACAGAGACACGTTTCTGGTCCCTCCCCCTCAGAGCCAAATATGGCTCTGTTACCCTTGCTCTGTTAAAATTCAAATTCAAGCTCTGTTTTTATTGGCTGATTCAAATTCAAGCTCTGTTTTTATTGGCTGGTTAACGGCGTGTCACCTTGGCTTTTTAGAAATGCTTTTAGAGAAGCAAGGGGACAAGTTTTTTTCAGAGATTACTTGTCTAAAATCAGTATGTCAGGAGGTCGTGACAGAGTGAAGAAATATGTTAAAAAATATATTGTTAGAAAAGTTACACACAGCTCCTTTAACAGCAAAAATAGCTAGGAAATTACAGAGAGGGGAAGGACCAAGTACCCATTTAGGAAATTTATTTATTTAATTTAACTGAAAAAAAAATGAGTTGGTAGTAAGTTGTAGGTATTTAGTAATTCTAAGTGGGGTTAAATTTACATCAGTCCACACAAATTAAAAAAAATAAGTTAACACTAAGCATGACTAATGAGTTATCTGAACTTACTTTTTTTGTATCAGTTGTACTACTTGATTTAGTACTGCAAACTTAAAAAAGATTAGCTTTTCTTACTCACTAATCTTAAGACTACTTTGCTTAATTTTTTTGAGGCAACGAGTTTGCGTACTTTTTTTAAGTAAGGTCAACTAATTAGATCTTACAGTGTGGATAACTGTAGCAGAACACCCATCTACTATTAAAAAAATGATTGTTTTTAAGTCAGTGTGGATCTAAAAGCACACAACAAATCATGTTTTTTATATAAAATACATGATTTCAATGTAAAAGTTTGTAACAGAGCATATGTGCATTTTCCCAGACAGCTGCTGCCTTTAAATGTCAAGACTCCTTGGAAGAACCTAAAAAAGATCAAAAGTGAATATCATTTAGCAAAAGTAAAAGCAGGGCAATAAAGACTCAGGAAATGAGAGAAAATGGGTTTAAGGGCTACTCAATTGAAAATGACATTCCAGAGATCATGTTCCAACAAGATTTGCTGCTTTAATATAAACTCAATTAATGCCACTGTAAGAGGAGAAACACTTGTAACATGGTATTAATGGGCAAGCTTTTTTTAGAATCCATTTACCTTTTAAGAATGATCACTATCACTGCCTCATGCACTATATTTGGACTAACATTTGATCAGGAGTACTCTATCCTGCTGCCCTACGGGACACTGGTGACCGTGGAACCGACTTCCTTTCATGCTTCTGCTGCATTTATTAGCCCAATTCATGGGGACTTGCGTGGAGATTTACTGCTCACTTCATCTTAAAAGCTTTTTTATTGTTGTAATGTTAACCCCAAAAGAACATATTAGGTATCAATGGAAGCATATGTAACAACACAGGAGCCCTGTCTGTGAATTGAAAGGCAGTGGTTTCTTATACTTGCACACACAAACACACACATGTGTGCACCCCCCCCCCCACACACACACCTACAAATGAGGGATGGCACACGTGCAATTAATTGCACCAACACACACATCTATATATCTGCACACCCCAGCTGCTGCTGAGGCGAGACAGCACAGTTTCTTCAGGTCTACAGAATTAAACTGTAGGATTATTAAATGTGTTACTTTGTAGATTGAGCATTGTCTCTTTTCTTCTTTCATTAATTGCTCACACATGCATATGTACACGCACAGGAATTTTACTACCATTTGAAAGAAATTGCACATCTACAATTAAAAAAATAAATATAAACACAATCATTGATGGTAAATACCAAAATGTGCTTGTACTGTATTCTGTTTTGAGCTTACAGCAATATTTATTCAGAGCTTCTAAAGACATAACCTTGAAGTTTAATTATAAAATGGCGGAGGGAGGTCTACTGCTGGCTAAAGTTTGAAAGGTGCAAAGAAAAGAGATGCTTTAAAAAAACAATTGTTTCTAAACAGTCCAATTTGACAGCTTTCTGTCCCCCTAGAAACCCAGCTCCATCTAGGTACCAACCAAAATGGAAAGGCATCCATGAGAAAGACATCTTTCAGCTGAAAGGGCTCAGAGAGTGAATATGTTTGACAAAGGAGTTCATACTGTGGAATTTAAAGTGCCAGTGAATCAGGGTGGGGTGGGGCAGCGCAGCATAAATGGAGCAAGCCCTTCGGGGCGGCTGTCTCGACGAAGCTGATCCCTGACATCGTGTGAGTAAAATCCCAACGCTGCAGCTACTGTCTCCTCCAGACGGCTTGTGGATGTGGGTTTTATCAGCTCAAGGATGGATGTGGGGCAGCACATCAGTGAATTCCTGTCTCTGTGCTTGCTCTACGTTTTTTTTTTTTTTTTTTTCTAAACTGAAAATGGGTCATGGTTTGGGAAGATAAGGTCAGGGGCTTAGGTGTTGCTTAAACTTGTAAGGTGTAGAGTCCATTCCAGGCTGTAAACCACACCAAATATTTGTTTGAAAGTGTCCATGACTGCAGAAAGCATGGTTAAATGTTACCTTATCAACCAATACATCTGCTTATTTTGCATACATGGTAAAAGTCATTTCTGACAGCTTCCAGTCATATGGAAGTAACAATACCTTTTAACTGAAACTGTTTCCCCATTTGTGCCTAAGGCTATTCACCCTTAACCATTTCTATCCCTGTAGGACTAAGCATCAAAGTGTTCAGGGGCTAAATGTGGACAAACAGTGGCCTGTTTCACTGTTTCATGTCCACACAGGTGCATTGCTTTACTCACCAGGTGCGCTGATCTCATCAACGTCAAACAGTGCAACCTAACAAATCTAGAATATAGTTGGTCTTTTACACGTCAAAACATCTGTCATTGTGTAGTAATCCAGGGTATCTATCTTTGACACAAGTCTGTGCAGAAAAAAAATCTAACAACGGTTTCAAAAACTCCATCCACCCATCCATAGTTTGCTCCTCAAAATAAAGAAACTTGCATTTGTCAACTTTTAACAACAAACCAGAGATCGCACTTTATGTTATGAGTTTTTCTTTAATCTAATATCAAACATATTTAAAATTGTTGGCTGCAAAATTCATAAGTTTAGTGTTTCTTTATAATCACTCAAGACATTAAATAGTAATCATTAAGGCCTTACAAAAATTAATTATGAAATATTGAAATGTACAAGAATTTGGACAGCAAAACTGAAAGATATGCACCATAACTCATGTTCCCTGAAGGAAGGGAACAAGGTGCAACATATGCTATGGGAATTGCGCCCCCGTGCGATTACCTGAAGGAATACATTCATGCCTTTATGGCAGGGGCGTCAGCGTTGCGCCAGAGGCCCCGCCCTCTGGGTACTTAAGCCACTGATGCCCATCCAACTTTCTCCAAAATGCACTTCACCGAGCTTTCAGCATTGAAAAGGGCCAGATATGTTGCACCTCGTTCCCTTCCTTCAGGGAACATGAGTTATGGTGCATAACTTTCAGTTCCCTTTCAGTCATGTCTCTCGGTGCAACATATGCTATGGGAACGTAATTCATTCACGCCCTTGAAATGCTCAGTAAAATGCATGCTAGTGTGAACGTCTGCCCTTGTTCAGCAGGCATCTCAAGGCTACTTTCTACTGTGTGTTAGAAAGGACAGCCTGAGTGACATCACACGCAGTAACATCCAAACTGTAATGCTTTGCAAAAGTGTTTATTGAGCTCCAGTTCGCCGCAGCACAAATGTCTGCAACTGGTACACCCTTGAACAGTGACCACGAGGTGGCCAAGCCCCGAGTAGAGTGAGCGTGCACTCCAGAGGGCACCTGTTGACCTTTGCTACTGTACGCCCTTTTTATGGCCTCAGTCACCCAGTGTGAGAGGCGCTGCTTTGATAGGGCCTTTCCTGTAGCAGGTGCTACAAAGCACACAAACAGTTGATTTGTTTTTCTCCATTCGGCTGTTCTCTGCATATAAGTGCTTAAAGCTCTCACGGGGCAAAGAGCCTTCAGTCTTTCCTGTTCCTGAGTGAGTACAGGAGCAGGTGGAATAGAGGAGAGATCAAAGTCCAGACTTCTAGGGTTTAAAGTCAAGACCTTGGGGATATATGCGGGATTAGGCCTTAAGGTGACCTTTGACCTGTCAGGGGTGAATCTGGTACACATTGGATGTACGGACAAGGCATGGAGGTCACCCACGCATTTCGTCGAGCAAAGGGCCAGGAGTAGAGCGGTTTTATAAGATAATAAATCTATCTCAATCTCGCTCAGTGACTCGAATGGGGGATCACAGAGAGAGCCTCCAAGACCAGACTAAGATCCCATCCAGGGGTCAGGATCCTGCTGGGGGGTTTCTCTCTTAGCACGCCCTTCATAAATCTTATTATGAGTGGATGCGCGCCAGGCGTCCTGTTTCCCCACCCTTCGTGACAGGCTGAAATTACTGATAGGAACACCTTAATTGTTGAGAAAGAACGACATTTTTCCAGTAAGTCCTGAAGAAAAGTCAGGAGCTGAGCCAGTTCGCATGAATAAGAAATAATATTTCTTTCTGTGCACCAAGCTTTAAAAATACGCAATTTCTATGCGTAAAGTAGGGATGTCCCGATCAGGTTTTTCTGGCCCCGAGTCCGAGTCCTTTAATTTTAGGAATTGGCCGATACCGAGTCCCGATCCGATACTTCTAAAATACATTTTTAAAATGAAGGGGAAAAAAAAGAAACAGATCCAGATGTCCCTTCATTTTTATTTTATTTACCTTAACATTTAACAGAGTACTTCTGTGAGGTAGATTGAACAATCAAGTAATAAGATTTAAAATAAAATTCTTCACATTGAAGTTTAGTGCAACAGTATAAATGTCTAATTTAAAATAAGCAGCTCAACTTAAAATACCATAACATGACCTCAACCTGACCAGAACCTGGCCAGAACCTGAGCAGAACCAGAACCTGTGCAGAACCAGAACCTGAGCAGAACCAGAACCTGAGCAGAACCAGAACCTGAGCAGAACCAGAACCTGTGCAGAACCAGAACCTGAGCAGAACCAGAACCTGAGCAGAACCAGAACCTGTGCAGAACCAGAACCTGAGCAGAACCAGAACCTGAGCAGAACCAGAACCTGAGCAGAACCAGAACCTGTGCAGAACCAGAACCTGTGCAGAACCAGCAGAACCTGAGCAGAACCAGAACCTGAGCAGAACCAGAACCTGAGCAGAACCAGAACCTGAGCAGAACCAGAACCTGAGCAGAACCAGAACCTGAGCAGAACCAGAACCTGTGCAGAACCAGAACCTGTGCAGAACCAGAACCTGAGCAGAACCAGAACCTGTGCAGAACCAGAACCTGTGCAGAACCAGAACCTGAGCAGAACCAGAACCTGTGCAGAACCAGAACCTGTGCAGAACCAGAACCTGAGCAGAACCAGAACCTGAGCAGAACCAGAACTTGTGCAGAACCAGAACCTGAGAACCTGAGCAGAACCAGAACCTGAGCAGAACCAGAACCTGTGCAGAACCAGAACCTGAGCAGAACCAGAACCTGAGCAGAACCAGAACCTGTGCAGAACCAGAACCTGAGCAGAACCAGAACCTGAGCAGAACCAGAACCTGTGCAGAACCAGAACCTGAGCAGAACCAGAACCTGAGCAGAACCAGAACCTGAGCAGAACCAGAACTTGTGCAGAACCAGAACCTGTGCAGAACCTGAGCAGAACCAGAACCTGAGCAGAACCAGAACCTGTGCAGAACCAGAACCTGAGCAGAACCAGAACCTGAGCAGAACCAGAACCTGTGCAGAACCAGAACCTGAGCAGAACCAGAACCTGAGCAGAACCAGAACCTGAGCAGAACCAGAACCTGAGCAGAACCAGAACCTGTGCAGAACCAGAACCTGTGCAGAACCAGAACCTGAGCAGAACCAGAACCTGTGCAGAACCAGAACCTGTGCAGAACCAGAACCTGAGCAGAACCAGAACCTGAGCAGGCATGTAAACAAATAAGAAACTTAAAGTGTCCGTTTTATAAAATAAGGCTAGTAACATGCTTTTCTGAACAGCACTCCTTAACTCTCCTCCTGTGGCTTCACAGAAGGAAGTGTATGTTTTTAAATATAAATATAAAGTCTCTTGCAGCGTGAGCTGGCTCGTCTTCGGCTGCGTCGTCTGGTTAAACTCTGTGTATTGTGTCGGGTGTTTGTTTCTGATGTGCCTAATCAGGTTTAAATGCAGCCTTTTCCTTACCTTCTCTTGAAATACGAACTTTCCATTTGTCATCCACTTTAAAATATCTCCACACAACAGACATCGCTGCCTCCACTTCAAGTTAATGCCGCGTTCCGCTTCTTTTTTACGACAGTCACCGCTTTACAGCGGGCACTGCTTTACGGTAGGCACTGCTGCAAAACTATTGTGCATGTTTTGTTCCGAGACAATTTGACTCTGTAACTCAACATACAGTTAATATAATATTCCCGTTTGTGTTTAGAATAAATATACACATATATATCCGATCCCTGATCGGTGTGTAACGCCCGAGTCGAGTCAAGTCTGAAGTCACGTGATCGGGACCCGGTTTTCGATCACGTGATCGGATCGGGACATCCCTAGCGTAAAGAGACTGTGTTGTCACAGCTCGGACATTCTGAATGGTATTTACCATTCTGGCAGGCCTGATGCCACAAGCTTGTTCCTTTCTGCCACCAAGCTGAAATTTTCCACAGCTCCCAGCCTAAGTGGTGAGACTGCTCCTTCTGGGGACATGGTGTGTCCCTGAAGAGGAGTAGTTGGTGGAACCAGTTCTCCTCTGGGCCCTGGATTCTGTGATCCCCTGAGGATCAACCACATTAGGGAGAGGGCCTTTTTGCAGATGTGTTGCCATACTACTCTGATCGAGAGTGTTTGAGGGCAGAGGCAATCTGTTGTCATTATTAGACAAAAGTGGAATAGAATGTCTGTTTTTCCTCTTCTTGTTGGGGGTCATGGGACTGAGGAGCTACGAGTTTAGTAAGCGAGCAGACCTCCTGACCCCAACCCGTTTCCTGATTTGGTCTGGTTTACTGGTCTCCGGCTTCAACAGAGCAGTGGAGCCAAACAAACCGCCCGTCTGTGTTTCACCCGGTGGAGGGACGTCGTTTAAGAGCAGAACTGAGTCAGCACAGTGAGTACGGTCACGTGCTACAGGATCACTGCTTGAACATTGCGTGTCGCCCATTGATGATAAGGGGACAGCTGCAACGTGAGAACGTGGAGATGGTCCTTTGTGCTTGGCAGACTTTAAATTGGTTGGTGTCAGAGGGCTCAGTTCTCTTCGATTAAAAGGAAGAGGAATCTGATTCAGCCCCGGTTTGTTTACTCACAAAACAGTTTGATCACAACCACCTTTGTGAACGTGTGAAGCTGGTGGTAGCCTGTGGGCTTCTGCTGTGGGCCCCCCGTCCCTTACTGGGAGCCGTTGAATAGGTGTCCAGGAAGGTGGGTCGTCAGATTCTGTCGGCGCGCATCCCTGGGGCGCGGACGTGTCACGGGTTTTCTTGGTTTGTGTATTGTCTGCCCCGTGGTTTACAACGGAGCGGGGGTTGGAGCACGTGACCCCTTCACCTGTCTCTGTGAGGAGTGTGGGGCCTGCTTGCAGGCACCTCTGTGCCTGTCTGTTACAGACAGAACAGAGGCATCCTGCTGGGGCTTATTGATTAGGCTAACACCCCGTGAGCCGTGAGGAAGGGGGGGGGGAGATGCCCCCCTCCCTTTATGTTGGCTGGCAGGCCAGAGGGACCCATTCTAGAGGGACCCGTTCTACTGAAGTTATCTTGTGGTTGTCTTTTTTTTTTTGTGTGAGTCAATAAAACAAAGAGGGGCTGTTTTTTTAGCTTTATTTGTGCATACGTGTAACGACAGAATGGACTTTATGTCACTCACAGCAGGAAAAACATGATTTGTGCATGTAACAGAGTTACCAGCTTTTTGTGCCGTGCTACAAATAAAGTCTGGACATGAAAAGATCATTTCCCGTACCGCGTGGGCGGGTGATCGTGTAAAATCAAGACGTGGACCTGGTTCATCAGGCACGCTTTTGTCTGGTGTCCCGGTTCCCGGCCCTGTGTCTGACCGCCTGGCGGGGGACAAACCTGTTTTTGCTCCATGCGTGTTCGGTTCGATGTGGGCCCGGCGGTTGACTCTGCCATTGCTCGGCCTCGTACACCGGTCACTTTTGCGGTGGGGCACGTGTTGCTAAGCGGTTTCGAGGTTGCGCAGATCTGTCCCCAGCTTACTCCCTGGGGAGGGGGGGTGGTGAAGGTTCTCCTGGGAATGCCCACTGGAGAGCTTCAGCCTGTTTGCGTCTCTGGTCCAGCTTGGTCTGAATTCGATCCAGAGCTTTCCCAAATAATCCCGTCGGTTCTATCGAGTGGTGGAGAAAAGGCACCATTTGTCCCTCCGGGAAGTCGGTTAGGGTCATCCACAGATGGTGTATCGCGATGACCACCTCAGCCATGCCTCTGCCTTGAGTAACAGCAGTTGTTCCCATCATGCAGAGCACAAAGTCTGTTGCCCTGCTGGTTTCATCCAGCAAGTCAGTGGCAGCTTGTTTGTCTGTCGTTACCTGGAGCTCCTGCAGTTTTTCAGCCAGGTAAGCTTGCATCAATGCTGACGCGTTCATCGCGCGCCGCGAGTCCCTGAGCTCTGTAGCATTTCTCGAGCAGAGAAGCTGATGCTCGACAAGCTTTGCTGGGGAGAGTTGGTTTTGTCCCGGATGACTTGGGAGCCAGGTGAGACGCCAGCGTGTCCTCAATTTGAGGCATGTTGGCTATACCCACTTCATCCATCCCGTCCATGTCGAGAAACTGCGAGAGTGGCAACAGCATGGGAGCTCTGGGCTGAGCCCAGGTGCGAGTCAGCTCTGTGAGGAAGTCCGGGAACACGGGCATCCTTTGCCTCGTGGCGGCCTGCTGCTTTGAGTAAAAATAGTTTCCCGCCAGCCTCGTGACCTGTTGACGAGGTGGAGGTTCTGGCAATGGGATCAGCAACGCGTCCGTTGCTCTGTGACACAAGTCAAACAGAGCAGGGATGGAAAAGTCAGTCTCCGGGAGCATATGTACCGGGGTGTGGGAGAGATCTTCTCCCTGTTCCTCGTATTCTACGTCTGCGTCCTCCGCGGAAAATTTGCCGGAGGCTGAAATCGAGATCTCGTCCTCGTTCATCATGCCTTGAGTGTCGAATTTGACTGTTAAGTCAACCATGGGAGCCAGCACATCAGGGCTGTCGCCCCATTCAACGCGTGTGCTGTCATCCAGAGCCATGTTCTCGAGCTCCGGCGTGGGAGTGAGGGGCTCAGTGGTGTCCGGATCCGCTGGCGCCGCAGCGGCGCCCATGGCCTTGGTAACAAAGTCCGCCCGGTGTCTCCTCACCGCCTCCAGCATCTGGCTGCAGTGTGGGCAAGAGTCGGGCACATCCAGCGCCATTTTTGCGTGTAACATCCCCAAGCAGACGGGACGGGCCTCGTGGGTGTCCGTCGCTGAGAGGGAGAAACCGTATCCACTGTTTCGGGCACGCGAGTTTGGGCTCGCCGTCCTACTGGTTTTCCTTGGAAGTCTTATCTTTCACTTTCCTTTCTCCGGAGGCATGTCCGAGATAAGGCGAGCAAGTCCTTCCAAAATCCTTTTCCTTTTATTTTGAGACATCTCCTCCATCGCGTCGCTTTCGCTGGCTAGCCCGCTACGAGTTAGCAGGGGTAGCGGTTGTTCGCGCAGTTAGCGCCGTCGAGCGAAGCAATCTGCGGAGAGAGGAGAAGAAAACACTTCGGGGTTAAGGGAAAATGTGCCGGACTAGCTTTCGCTTGATTTTACACGATCACCCGCCCACGTGGTACGGGGAATGATCTTTTCATGTCCAGCTAGGGCGACCGTGGCGTAGTGGTAATGGCAGTCGTCCCACGATCGGAAGGTTGGAGGTTCGAATCCCGGTTCCCCACACCATGTGTCGTTGTGTCCCTAGGCAAGACACTTAACCCCGAGTTGCTCCCGGTAGGACTGGAAAGGCGCCTTGCATGGCAGTCTGCCGCTACCGGTGTATGAATGTGTGTATGAATGGGTGGATGGTTGGTA
Source organism: Garcialebias charrua (assembly GCA_038048925.1). Lineage (NCBI taxonomy): Eukaryota > Metazoa > Chordata > Actinopteri > Cyprinodontiformes > Rivulidae > Garcialebias > Garcialebias charrua. The sequence goes on from JBBPBX010079243.1 coordinate 13,547, forward strand.
TTGTAAAGCGCTTTGGGGCTCCTCACAGGGGGCTAGAAAGCACTATATAAATAAGCTCCATTTACCATTTACCATTTAGTCCAGTAGTACGCAGGCATAATTCTCCGTTCGCTCTGTGTAAGGAGCAAGCTCACCTCTGGTTGAGCGATGAAGCAACAGAGAAGTCCCGCGAAGAGGTAGTTCAGGTTTAAGCGAGGTGAAGGGCAATAAGAGAAAGTTGGATGGGCGTCAGTGGCTTAAGTACCCAGAGGGCGGGGCCTCTGGTGTAATGCTGATGCCCCTGCCGTAAAGGCGTGAATGTATTCCTTCAGGTAATCGCGCGGGGGCGCAATTCCCATAGCATATGTTGCACCGAGAGACATGACTGAAAGGGAACTGAATACAGCCAATACTGGTTATGTACTAGGCGACTATAGTACCTGGTACCTACAGGGACAAGGCTATATTACAAAGTATAAGTTATTTACATGCTCAATAGTTACGTTTTCATTCAACCTTTATTGATACAGGTTGTATATCCGGTGATGCTGGATTATGAATTGTTCCCAATTTGTTGGTAGAAAATGTATAGCTTGGTTGCATTTTGAACCAGGAGGGCAGGCATAAAATGATCTTAAGAAACAAACTATGTTTTAATTAGACAAAAGCTGTTGTAAAACCTTTAGAACTAGGAGGAAAACACAGGGAGGTACAGAGACTCAACTGCACCGGACGGCATTTGAAATTCATAATGGACCACTGCTGGAGGAACAGAGACACTACAGAGATATGTAGACTACGATAGATTAACCTAATTACAAACACTTGAGTGATAACAATTGGGAACAGGTGAGACTGGGCGAAGCAGGAGACGTGAAACAGACTGAGGAAGAAACAGATTAAACTGATCACACAGGGAAAAACAGGCTGCCACCTTACCGTGGTGGAGGGGTTTGAGTGTCCCAATGATCCTAGGAGCTATGCTGTCAGGGGCTTCATGCCCCTAGTAGGGTCACCCAAGGCAGACAGGTCCTAGGTGAGGGACCAGACAAAGTGCAGCCCAAAGACCCCTTATGATGAGTCAAATCACTGGAAACAATGTTCCCTCGCCCGGACGCGGGTCACCGGGGCCCCACTCTGGAGCCAGGCCCGGAGGAGGGGCACGTTGGCGAGCGCCTGGTGGCCGGGCTTTTACCCATGGAGCTCGGCCGGGCACAGCCCGAAGAGGAGACGTGGGTCCCCCTTCCCATGGGCTCACCACCTGTGGGAGGGGCCAAAGGGGTCGGGTGCATTGTGGAATGGGTGGTGGCCGAGGACGGGGACCCTGGCGGTCTGATCCTCGGCTACAGAAGCTGGCCATTGGGACATGGAATGTCACCTCTCTGGTGGGGAAGGAGCCTGAGCTAGTGTGTGAGGTTGAGAGGTTCCGGCTAGAAATAGTCGGACTCACCTCAACGCATGGCTCTGGCTCTGGAACCAGTTTCCTTGAGAGGGGTTGGACACTCTTCCACTCTGGAGTTGCCCCTGGTGAGAGGCGCCGAGCAGGAGTGGGCATACTTGTTGCCCCCCATCTTGGTGCCTGTACGTTGGGGTTCACCCCGGTGAACGAGAGGGTAGCCTCCCTTCGCCTACGTGTGGGGGGACGGGCTCTGACTGTTGTTTGTGCCTATGCGCCAAACGGCAGCGCAGATTACCCACCCTTTTTGGAGTCCTTGGAGGGGGTATTGGAGGGTGCGCCTCCTGGGGACTCCCTTGTTCTGCTGGGGGACTTCAACGCTCACGTGGGCAATGACAGTGAGACCTGGAGGGGTGTGGTTGGGAGGAACGGCCCCCCTGATCTGAACCCGAGTGGTGTTCTGTTGTTGGACTTCTGTGCTCGTCATGGATTGTCCATAACGAACACCATGTTCAGGCATAAGGGTGTCCATATGTGCTCTTGGCACCAGGACACCCTAGGTCGCAGCTCGATGATCGACTTTGTTGTCGTCTCATCTGATCTGCGGCCGCATGTCTTGGACACTCGGGTGAAGAGAGGGGCGGAGCTGTCAACTGACCACTACCTGGTGATGAGTTGGCTCCGATGGTGGGGGAGGATGCCGGTCAGACCTGGCAGGCCCAAACGTATTGTGAGGGTCTGCTGGGAACGTCTGGCAGAGTCTCCCGTAAGACGGAGCTTTAACTCCCACCTCCGGGAGAGCTTTGAACACGTTCCGAGGGAGGCGGGGGACATTGAGCCCGAGTGGGCCATGTTCCGCGCCTCTATTGTCGAGGCAGCTTATCGGAGTTGTGGCCGCAAGGTTGTTGGTGCCTGTCGTGGTGGCAACCCTCGAACCCGGTGGTGGACACCGGCGGTGAGGGATGCTGTCAAGCTGAAGAAGGAGTCCTTTTTGGCCTGTGGGACCCCGGAAGCAGCAGATAGGTACCGACAGTCCAAGCGGCATGCGGCTCGGGTGGTTGCTGAGGCAAAAACTCGGGCGTGGGAGGAGTTCGGAGAGGCCATGGAGAATGACTTCCGTACGGCTTCGAGGCGATTCTGGTCCACCATCCGGCGTCTCAGGGGGGGAAAGCGGTACGCGACCAACACCATTTATGGTGGGGATGGCGTGCTGTTGACCTCAACTCGGGATGTTGTGAGTCGGTGGGCGGAGTACTTCGAAGACCTCCTCAATCCTACTGGCACGTCTTCCACTGAGGAAGCGGAGCCTGGGGATTTTGGGTCGGGCTCTCCAATCTCTGGTGCTGAGGTCGCCAAGGTGGTTAAAAAGCTCCGTGGTGGCAGGGCTCCGGGGGTGGATGAGATTCGTCCTGAGTTCCTTAGGGCTCTGGATGTTGTGGGGTTGTGTTGGCTTACGCGACTCTGCAATATCGCGTGGACATCGGGGGCAGTTCCCTTGGATTGGCAGACTG
>JBBPBX010079244.1:0-16432 GCA_038048925.1 Garcialebias charrua
TTACAAATTAAGGAACTTCCTTTTTTTTTTTTTTTTTTAACAATTCAGTTTTTAATCCTTGTCTTAAATGTACACATTAAAAAACATCAGAGAAGTCCTGGTAACGTAAAGTAAAGATCCATGTGTGACATTTCCAATGGAAAATGTTGAATATTTTCTTTGACTGACTTCGAATGACGAAAAAAAAAGTCAGGCGGAATATTCAGATGAAACTTTAGTGAAATAAAGGTGATGAACGAATCATACGTACAGATACATAGCTGAGGGTCGAACAGAATCCTCAGAAAAACTGAAAACGTTGTTGCTATGGCAACAACAACAAACCAAGCAGAAAGCAGAGGAGGCGGACTCAGCAGTTAGCTACCGCTCAACCGTTACAAAGCATCATGGGATACGTAGTCCGCTTTCAGCCTGATACCAACTACAAACGTCAACCAAATCAATGTAGCGAACAGCAACAAATATATAGTTACTGATATTAAATTATAATATCCTAAATAACAAGTCAGCAACAAATTCTCAACATCAATACAGTTACTGATATTAAATTATAATATCCTAAATAACAAATCCCAAAGAAATTCTCAACAAAAACAATGGTATAGCAGAGGATGGTTTCGATCCATCGACCTCTGGGTTATGGGCCCAGCACGCTTCCGCTGCGCCACTCTGCTGAGCACCCCAGATGGGACTTGAACCCACAATCCCTGGCTTAGGAGGCCAGTGCCTTATCCATTAGGCCACTGGGGCCACATGTGTCTGTTAAACAGACTGACTGAGCCACATTTAAAGGCACAGCAATGCATCTGATCTTTGCTTTTAGCTTGTCTATGCAGATTGAGCAGCATCACCAGTGTGTACCTTTGTATACATTGGACAAGTGGAAAACGGAACAATAAACAATTATGTTGGTAATTCACAAAGCCTCAGGGTTGTTGACTTAGGTTAAAATTCTGCAGTCTTCCAGCATGTCATAGATCAAAGTCACTCTTACATATATGTACAATTTGGACAAAGGTTAAAAAATGCTGTAGGAAATCATATTATTGAGCTACACTGTTCCAAACATAGAATGGAGCATCTAGCTACCAGATGCAATAAAGATTTGACTGTACTCCAAACCCTGATGACAATCATTTTCACCTATAACCATGGATGCTAGCACCACATATGCAGTACAGTTTTGAAATGAAGGTTTTAGCAAGCTTTCTAATGGACAATATTGACATTTAGAATAGGAAAAGATTCCGTAATGACTTTTACAACATTGGGTATTGGAAAAAGTTTCTATCATGGCTAAATTGACTGAGAATTTGTATAAAAAAAGGCCAATAAAAGAGAAGAAGGAAAATTTGTCTTCATGTAATGGTGGATGATGCAGCTGGGCAGAATTATCCAATGTGTGTTTGGCTGGTGGCTTTATCTTAACAATAGTGTGAACTGTAATTGGGATGAGTTTTAAATGTATCCTGTTTTCATGAACAGATGTTAGGCTATAGAAATGGAGTGATATAAAGTGTAAAAGATTTGTAATTGGAGGTGACAAGCATGTTGAGGTTTGTGACTAATGTCAGAGAAGTCTTGGTAACTTAAAGTAAAGATCCATGTGTGACATTGCCAGTGCAAACAATGATTTAGCAGAGGATGGTTTCGATCCATCGACCTCTGGGTTATGGGCCCAGCACGCTTCCGCTGCGCCACTCTGCTATACACCCCAGATGGGACTTGAACCCACAATCCCTGTCTTAGGAGGCCAGTGCCTTATCCATTAGGCCACATGTGTCTGTTTAAAAAAATTACTGAGCCAAGTTTAAAGGCACAACAATACAACTGTTCTTTTGCTTTTAGCTTGTCTATGCAGATCAAGCAGCATCACCAGTGTGTACCTTGGTCTACATTAGCCAAGTGGAAAACAAAACAATAAACAATTTTGTTGGTAATTCACAAAGCCTCAGAGTTGTTGACTTAGGTCAAAATTCTACAGTCTTCCAGCATGTCATGGATCAGAGTCAGTCTTGCATATACCGGTAAGTTAATATGTACAATTTGGACAAAGGTTAAAAAATGCTGTAGGAAATCATATTATTGAGTGACAATGTTCCATATATTACAAATTAAGGAACTTCCTTTTTTTTTTTTTTTTTTAACAATTCAGTTTTTAATCCTTGTCTTAAATGTACACATTAAAAAACATCAGAGAAGTCCTGGTAACGTAAAGTAAAGATCCATGTGTGACATTTCCAATGGAAAATGTTGAATATTTTCTTTGACTGACTTCGAATGACGAAAAAAAAAGTCAGGCGGAATATTCAGATGAAACTTTAGTGAAATAAAGGTGATGAACGAATCATACGTACAGATACATAGCTGAGGGTCGAACAGAATCCTCAGAAAAACTGAAAACGTTGTTGCTATGGCAACAACAACAAACCAAGCAGAAAGCAGAGGAGGCGGACTCAGCAGTTAGCTACCGCTCAACCGTTACAAAGCATCATGGGATACGTAGTCCGCTTTCAGCCTGATACCAACTACAAACGTCAACCAAATCAATGTAGCGAACAGCAACAAATATATAGTTACTGATATTAAATTATAATATCCTAAATAACAAGTCAGCAACAAATTCTCAACATCAATATAGTTACTGATATTAAATTATAATATCCTGAATAACAAATCCCAAACAAATTCTCAACATCTGGTGAACAGCAACAAAATATAGTTACTGATATTAAATTATAATATCCTAAATAACAAATCCCAAAGAAATTCTCAACAAAAACAATGGTATAGCAGAGGATGGTTTCGATCCATCGACCTCTGGGTTATGGGCCCAGCACGCTTCCGCTGCGCCACTCTGCTGAGCACCCCAGATGGGACTTGAACCCACAATCCCTGGCTTAGGAGGCCAGTGCCTTATCCATTAGGCCACTGGGGCCACATGTGTCTGTTAAACAGACTGACTGAGCCACATTTAAAGGCACAGCAATGCATCTGATCTTTGCTTTTAGCTTGTCTATGCAGATTGAGCAGCATCACCAGTGTGTACCTTTGTATACATTGGACAAGTGGAAAACGGAACAATAAACAATTATGTTGGTAATTCACAAAGCCTCAGGGTTGTTGACTTAGGTTAAAATTCTGCAGTCTTCCAGCATGTCATAGATCAAAGTCACTCTTACATATATGTACAATTTGGACAAAGGTTAAAAAATGCTGTAGGAAATCATATTATTGAGTGACACTGTTCCAAACATAGAATGGAGCATCTAGCTACCAGATGCAATAAAGATTTGACTGTACTCCAAACCCTGATGACAATCATTTTCACCTATAACCATGGATGCTAGCACCACATATGCAGTACAGTTTTGAAATGAAGGTTTTAGCAAGCTTTCTAATGGACAATATTGACATTTAGAATAGGAAAAGATTCCGTAATGACTTTTACAACATTGGGTATTGGAAAAAGTTTCTATCATGGCTAAATTGACTGAGAATTTGTATAAAAAAGGCCAATAAAAGAGAAGAAGGAAAATTTGTCTTCATGTAATGGTGGATGATGCAGCTGGGCAGAATTATCCAATGTGTGTTTGGCTGGTGGCTTTATCTTAACAATAGTGTGAACTGTAATTGGGATGAGTTTTAAATGTATCCTGTTTTCATGAACAGATGTTAGGCTATAGAAATGGAGTGATATAAAGTGTAAAAGATTTGTAATTGGAGGTGACAAGCATGTTGAGGTTTGTGACTAATGTCAGAGAAGTCTTGGTAACTTAAAGTAAAGATCCATGTGTGACATTGCCAGTGCAAACAATGATTTAGCAGAGGATGGTTTCGATCCATCGACCTCTGGGTTATGGGCCCAGCACGCTTCCGCTGCGCCACTCTGCTAAGCACCCCAGATGGGACTTGAACCCACAATCCCTGGCTTAGGAGGCCAGTGCCTTATCCATTAGGCCACTGGGGCCACATGTGTCTGTTAAACAGACTGACTGAGCCACATTTAAAGGCACAGCAATGCATCTGATCTTTGCTTTTAGCTTGTCTATGCAGATTGAGCAGCATCACCAGTGTGTACCTTTGTATACATTGGACAAGTGGAAAACGGAACAATAAACAATTATGTTGGTAATTCACAAAGCCTCAGGGTTGTTGACTTAGGTTAAAATTCTGCAGTCTTCCAGCATGTCATAGATCAAAGTCACTCTTACATATATGTACAATTTGGACAAAGGTTAAAAAATGCTGTAGGAAATCATATTATTGAGCTACACTGTTCCAAACATAGAATGGAGCATCTAGCTACCAGATGCAATAAAGATTTGACTGTACTCCAAACCCTGATGACAATCATTTTCACCTATAACCATGGATGCTAGCACCACATATGCAGTACAGTTTTGAAATGAAGGTTTTAGCAAGCTTTCTAATGGACAATATTGACATTTAGAATAGGAAAAGATTCCGTAATGACTTTTACAACATTGGGTATTGGAAAAAGTTTCTATCATGGCTAAATTGACTGAGAATTTGTATAAAAAAGGCCATAAAAGAGAAGAAGGAAAATTTGTCTTCATGTAATGGTGGATGATGCAGCTGGGCAGAATTATCCAATGTGTGTTTGGCTGGTGGCTTTATCTTAACAATAGTGTGAACTGTAATTGGGATGAGTTTTAAATGTATCCTGTTTTCATGAACAGATGTTAGGCTATAGAAATGGAGTGATATAAAGTGTAAAAGATTTGTAATTGGAGGTGACAAGCATGTTGAGGTTTGTGACTAATGTCAGAGAAGTCTTGGTAACTTAAAGTAAAGATCCATGTGTGACATTGCCAGTGCAAACAATGATTTAGCAGAGGATGGTTTCGATCCATCGACCTCTGGGTTATGGGCCCAGCACGCTTCCGCTGCGCCACTCTGCTATACACCTCAGATGGGACTTGAACCCACAATCCCTGTCTTAGGAGGCCAGTGCCTTATCCATTAGGCCACATGTGTCTGTTTAAAAAAATTACTGAGCCAAGTTTAAAGGCACAACAATACAACTGTTCTTTTGCTTTTAGCTTGTCTATGCAGATCAAGCAGCATCACCAGTGTGTACCTTGGTCTACATTAGCCAAGTGGAAAACAAAACAATAAACAATTTTGTTGGTAATTCACAAAGCCTCAGAGTTGTTGACTTAGGTCAAAATTCTACAGTCTTCCAGCATGTCATGGATCAGAGTCAGTCTTGCATATACCGGTAAGTTAATATGTACAATTTGGACAAAGGTTAAAAAATGCTGTAGGAAATCATATTATTGAGTGACAATGTTCCATATATTACAAATTAAGGAACTTCTTTTTTTTTTTTTTAACAATTCAGTTTTTAATCCTTGTCTTAAATGTACACATTAAAAAACATCAGAGAAGTCCTGGTAACGTAAAGTAAAGATCCATGTGTGACATTTCCAATGGAAAATGTTGAATATTTTCTTTGACTGACTTCGAATGACGAAAAAAAAAGTCAGGCGGAATATTCAGATGAAACTTTAGTGAAATAAAGGTGATGAACGAATCATACGTACAGATACATAGCTGAGGGTCGAACAGAATCCTCAGAAAAACTGAAAACGTTGTTGCTATGGCAACAACAACAAACCAAGCAGAAAGCAGAGGAGGCGGACTCAGCAGTTAGCTACCGCTCAACCGTTACAAAGCATCATGGGATACGTAGTCCGCTTTCAGCCTGATACCAACTACAAACGTCAACCAAATCAATGTAGCGAACAGCAACAAATATATAGTTACTGATATTAAATTATAATATCCTAAATAACAAGTCAGCAACAAATTCTCAACATCAATATAGTTACTGATATTAAATTATAATATCCTGAATAACAAATCCCAAACAAATTCTCAACATCTGGTGAACAGCAACAAAATATAGTTACTGATATTAAATTATAATATCCTAAATAACAAATCCCAAAGAAATTCTCAACAAAAACAATGGTATAGCAGAGGATGGTTTCGATCCATCGACCTCTGGGTTATGGGCCCAGCACGCTTCCGCTGCGCCACTCTGCTGAGCACCCCAGATGGGACTTGAACCCACAATCCCTGGCTTAGGAGGCCAGTGCCTTATCCATTAGGCCACTGGGGCCACATGTGTCTGTTAAACAGACTGACTGAGCCACATTTAAAGGCACAGCAATGCATCTGATCTTTGCTTTTAGCTTGTCTATGCAGATTGAGCAGCATCACCAGTGTGTACCTTTGTATACATTGGACAAGTGGAAAACGGAACAATAAACAATTATGTTGGTAATTCACAAAGCCTCAGGGTTGTTGACTTAGGTTAAAATTCTGCAGTCTTCCAGCATGTCATAGATCAAAGTCACTCTTACATATATGTACAATTTGGACAAAGGTTAAAAAATGCTGTAGGAAATCATATTATTGAGCTACACTGTTCCAAACATAGAATGGAGCATCTAGCTACCAGATGCAATAAAGATTTGACTGTACTCCAAACCCTGATGACAATCATTTTCACCTATAACCATGGATGCTAGCACCACATATGCAGTACAGTTTTGAAATGAAGGTTTTAGCAAGCTTTCTAATGGACAATATTGACATTTAGAATAGGAAAAGATTCCGTAATGACTTTTACAACATTGGGTATTGGAAAAAGTTTCTATCATGGCTAAATTGACTGAGAATTTGTATAAAAAAAGGCCAATAAAAGAGAAGAAGGAAAATTTGTCTTCATGTAATGGTGGATGATGCAGCTGGGCAGAATTATCCAATGTGTGTTTGGCTGGTGGCTTTATCTTAACAATAGTGTGAACTGTAATTGGGATGAGTTTTAAATGTATCCTGTTTTCATGAACAGATGTTAGGCTATAGAAATGGAGTGATATAAAGTGTAAAAGATTTGTAATTGGAGGTGACAAGCATGTTGAGGTTTGTGACTAATGTCAGAGAAGTCTTGGTAACTTAAAGTAAAGATCCATGTGTGACATTGCCAGTGCAAACAATGATTTAGCAGAGGATGGTTTCGATCCATCGACCTCTGGGTTATGGGCCCAGCACGCTTCCGCTGCGCCACTCTGCTATACACCTCAGATGGGACTTGAACCCACAATCCCTGTCTTAGGAGGCCAGTGCCTTATCCATTAGGCCACATGTGTCTGTTTAAAAAAAATTACTGAGCCAAGTTTAAAGGCACAACAATACAACTGTTCTTTTGCTTTTAGCTTGTCTATGCAGATCAAGCAGCATCACCAGTGTGTACCTTGGTCTACATTAGCCAAGTGGAAAACAAAACAATAAACAATTTTGTTGGTAATTCACAAAGCCTCAGAGTTGTTGACTTAGGTCAAAATTCTACAGTCTTCCAGCATGTCATGGATCAGAGTCAGTCTTGCATATACCGGTAAGTTAATGTGTACAATTTGGACAAAGGTTAAAAAATGCTGTAGGAAATCATATTATTGAGTGACAATGTTCCATATATTACAAATTAAGGAACTTCCTTTTTTTTTTTTTTTTTTTTAACAATTCAGTTTTTAATCCTTGTCTTAAATGTACACATTAAAAAACATCAGAGAAGTCCTGGTAACGTAAAGTAAAGATCCATGTGTGACATTTCCAATGGAAAATGTTGAATATTTTCTTTGACTGACTTCGAATGACGAAAAAAAAAGTCAGGCGGAATATTCAGATGAAACTTTAGTGAAATAAAGGTGATGAACGAATCATACGTACAGATACATAGCTGAGGGTCGAACAGAATCCTCAGAAAAACTGAAAACGTTGTTGCTATGGCAACAACAACAAACCAAGCAGAAAGCAGAGGAGGCGGACTCAGCAGTTAGCTACCGCTCAACCGTTACAAAGCATCATGGGATACGTAGTCCGCTTTCAGCCTGATACCAACTACAAACGTCAACCAAATCAATGTAGCGAACAGCAACAAATATATAGTTACTGATATTAAATTATAATATCCTAAATAACAAGTCAGCAACAAATTCTCAACATCAATATAGTTACTGATATTAAATTATAATATCCTGAATAACAAATCCCAAACAAATTCTCAACATCTGGTGAACAGCAACAAAATATAGTTACTGATATTAAATTATAATATCCTAAATAACAAATCCCAAAGAAATTCTCAACAAAAACAATGGTATAGCAGAGGATGGTTTCGATCCATCGACCTCTGGGTTATGGGCCCAGCACGCTTCCGCTGCGCCACTCTGCTGAGCACCCCAGATGGGACTTGAACCCACAATCCCTGGCTTAGGAGGCCAGTGCCTTATCCATTAGGCCACTGGGGCCACATGTGTCTGTTAAACAGACTGACTGAGCCACATTTAAAGGCACAGCAATGCATCTGATCTTTGCTTTTAGCTTGTCTATGCAGATTGAGCAGCATCACCAGTGTGTACCTTTGTATACATTGGACAAGTGGAAAACGGAACAATAAACAATTATGTTGGTAATTCACAAAGCCTCAGGGTTGTTGACTTAGGTTAAAATTCTGCAGTCTTCCAGCATGTCATAGATCAAAGTCACTCTTACATATATGTACAATTTGGACAAAGGTTAAAAAATGCTGTAGGAAATCATATTATTGAGCTACACTGTTCCAAACATAGAATGGAGCATCTAGCTACCAGATGCAATAAAGATTTGACTGTACTCCAAACCCTGATGACAATCATTTTCACCTATAACCATGGATGCTAGCACCACATATGCAGTACAGTTTTGAAATGAAGGTTTTAGCAAGCTTTCTAATGGACAATATTGACATTTAGAATAGGAAAAGATTCCGTAATGACTTTTACAACATTGGGTATTGGAAAAAGTTTCTATCATGGCTAAATTGACTGAGAATTTGTATAAAAAAAGGCCAATAAAAGAGAAGAAGGAAAATTTGTCTTCATGTAATGGTGGATGATGCAGCTGGGCAGAATTATCCAATGTGTGTTTGGCTGGTGGCTTTATCTTAACAATAGTGTGAACTGTAATTGGGATGAGTTTTAAATGTATCCTGTTTTCATGAACAGATGTTAGGCTATAGAAATGGAGTGATATAAAGTGTAAAAGATTTGTAATTGGAGGTGACAAGCATGTTGAGGTTTGTGACTAATGTCAGAGAAGTCTTGGTAACTTAAAGTAAAGATCCATGTGTGACATTGCCAGTGCAAACAATGATTTAGCAGAGGATGGTTTCGATCCATCGACCTCTGGGTTATGGGCCCAGCACGCTTCCGCTGCGCCACTCTGCTATACACCTCAGATGGGACTTGAACCCACAATCCCTGTCTTAGGAGGCCAGTGCCTTATCCATTAGGCCACATGTGTCTGTTTAAAAAAATTACTGAGCCAAGTTTAAAGGCACAACAATACAACTGTTCTTTTGCTTTTAGCTTGTCTATGCAGATCAAGCAGCATCACCAGTGTGTACCTTGGTCTACATTAGCCAAGTGGAAAACAAAACAATAAACAATTTTGTTGGTAATTCACAAAGCCTCAGAGTTGTTGACTTAGGTCAAAATTCTACAGTCTTCCAGCATGTCATGGATCAGAGTCAGTCTTGCATATACCGGTAAGTTAATATGTACAATTTGGACAAAGGTTAAAAAATGCTGTAGGAAATCATATTATTGAGTGACAATGTTCCATATATTACAAATTAAGGAACTTCCTTTTTTTTTTTTTTTTTTTAACAATTCAGTTTTTAATCCTTGTCTTAAATGTACACATTAAAAAACATCAGAGAAGTCCTGGTAACGTAAAGTAAAGATCCATGTGTGACATTTCCAATGGAAAATGTTGAATATTTTCTTTGACTGACTTCGAATGACGAAAAAAAAAGTCAGGCGGAATATTCAGATGAAACTTTAGTGAAATAAAGGTGATGAACGAATCATACGTACAGATACATAGCTGAGGGTCGAACAGAATCCTCAGAAAAACTGAAAACGTTGTTGCTATGGCAACAACAACAAACCAAGCAGAAAGCAGAGGAGGCGGACTCAGCAGTTAGCTACCGCTCAACCGTTACAAAGCATCATGGGATACGTAGTCCGCTTTCAGCCTGATACCAACTACAAACGTCAACCAAATCAATGTAGCGAACAGCAACAAATATATAGTTACTGATATTAAATTATAATATCCTAAATAACAAGTCAGCAACAAATTCTCAACATCAATATAGTTACTGATATTAAATTATAATATCCTGAATAACAAATCCCAAAGAAATTCTCAACATCTGGTGAACAGCAACAAAATATAGAATAGAATAGAATATATCTTTATTGACCTTGACATTGCACCGGGGCACAAAGACAACGTTAATGATTACGCACATTCATCATAGGATAGGGACGAGCGCACGAAGTCGCAGCAGTATAAAAACCGCGCCACCACAATCAGATATGGAAAAAGGAAAGACACAATAGGTATCATTTGTGTTATTCAAAAAGAGAGTCTATCAAAGATTGCCTGAGGACACTCCATGATAAAGTCCCAAAAACTCTAACAGCATTAAGCACATCACACGAGACATAGTTGCAGTTTTGACGACAGGCGGGAGGAACAGTCTGTGTGTATATGTTCAGATAAGAGCAGTTCGCTGGTCTCAGAGCTCGGCTCCAACCGAGAACGCACACACAGAAACCTCTTGGGGGAGGGGGGTTGGGAGGGCAGCGGGCCCTTCAGCTCCCAGCTCAGGAGAAGATTTGTAGCAGCCTTCAATTCAAGGCCAGAGACCAGATTAGATTTGTTGCTTATTTTTTCAGTCAGACCACAGTGTTCTTTTTACTGCAGTCTTTTAGTCCAGGTGCAGCTTCTGGGTCCAAATCGCCGAATCGAGTCAGGTTCCGAGCTAAAAAGATCCTTCCGTATGTGCCCTGTTTGAATCCGAGCGGCTGTAAAAACGAGTCCCACACACCACGGTCCGCGGCAGCCGCCGCTTCACCACCGTGTGATTCAGCCCGCACAACAGCTGGGAAGGTCATTCATAGCCTGGTTCAAAGCATTTTTGCTGAGCAGGAAGTCTCGCCACCACGCCGATCGCGGCGGTCCCTCAGCCTTCAGTGGCATGAGCCACCGGTATCCCAATAAATCACAGAGGTTCCACGTCCCCGACAGAGTGAGCGGACAGTTACATTAGCCTGCTCATCGAGTCCATAATGTAGCTCACCGCATGCGTGTCGAAAGGGCGCTCTGGCTCTCCCCGGCCAGAACGCTTCGCGGAAATTTATGTTATCGATAGTATCGATAGATGAAATGGCCCAGAAAGCAGTCCACGCACATAAATCCATCCCAATTGGTTCGAGCGAGCGCTGAAGAGTTATAGACGAGACAAATGCAGAAGCAGGGGAGGGGGAAACCAGCGAGGTGAGGAGCGAAAGGAGATGCGACCTGCCCTGCCGAGAGCTGTATGAAGACAATATATATCTTAACAACAAGACAAAATATAGTTACTGATATTAAATTATAATATCCTAAATAACAAATCCCAAAGAAATTCTCAACAAAAACAATGGTATAGCAGAGGATGGTTTCGATCCATCGACCTCTGGGTTATGGGCCCAGCACGCTTCCGCTGCGCCACTCTGCTGAGCACCCCAGATGGGACTTGAACCCACAATCCCTGGCTTAGGAGGCCAGTGCCTTATCCATTAGGCCACTGGGGCCACATGTGTCTGTTAAACAGACTGACTGAGCCACATTTAAAGGCACAGCAATGCATCTGATCTTTGCTTTTAGCTTGTCTATGCAGATTGAGCAGCATCACCAGTGTGTACCTTTGTATACATTGGACAAGTGGAAAACGGAACAATAAACAATTATGTTGGTAATTCACAAAGCCTCAGGGTTGTTGACTTAGGTTAAAATTCTGCAGTCTTCCAGCATGTCATAGATCAAAGTCACTCTTACATATATGTACAATTTGGACAAAGGTTAAAAAATGCTGTAGGAAATCATATTATTGAGCTACACTGTTCCAAACATAGAATGGAGCATCTAGCTACCAGATGCAATAAAGATTTGACTGTACTCCAAACCCTGATGACAATCATTTTCACCTATAACCATGGATGCTAGCACCACATATGCAGTACAGTTTTGAAATGAAGGTTTTAGCAAGCTTTCTAATGGACAATATTGACATTTAGAATAGGAAAAGATTCCGTAATGACTTTTACAACATTGGGTATTGGAAAAAGTTTCTATCATGGCTAAATTGACTGAGAATTTGTATAAAAAAAGGCCAATAAAAGAGAAGAAGGAAAATTTGTCTTCATGTAATGGTGGATGATGCAGCTGGGCAGAATTATCCAATGTGTGTTTGGCTGGTGGCTTTATCTTAACAATAGTGTGAACTGTAATTGGGATGAGTTTTAAATGTATCCTGTTTTCATGAACAGATGTTAGGCTATAGAAATGGAGTGATATAAAGTGTAAAAGATTTGTAATTGGAGGTGACAAGCATGTTGAGGTTTGTGACTAATGTCAGAGAAGTCTTGGTAACTTAAAGTAAAGATCCATGTGTGACATTGCCAGTGCAAACAATGATTTAGCAGAGGATGGTTTCGATCCATCGACCTCTGGGTTATGGGCCCAGCACGCTTCCGCTGCGCCACTCTGCTATACACCTCAGATGGGACTTGAACCCACAATCCCTGTCTTAGGAGGCCAGTGCCTTATCCATTAGGCCACATGTGTCTGTTTAAAAAAATTACTGAGCCAAGTTTAAAGGCACAACAATACAACTGTTCTTTTGCTTTTAGCTTGTCTATGCAGATCAAGCAGCATCACCAGTGTGTACCTTGGTCTACATTAGCCAAGTGGAAAACAAAACAATAAACAATTTTGTTGGTAATTCACAAAGCCTCAGAGTTGTTGACTTAGGTCAAAATTCTACAGTCTTCCAGCATGTCATGGATCAGAGTCAGTCTTGCATATACCGGTAAGTTAATATGTACAATTTGGACAAAGGTTAAAAAATGCTGTAGGAAATCATATTATTGAGTGACAATGTTCCATATATTACAAATTAAGGAACTTCCTTTTTTTTTTTTTTTTAACAATTCAGTTTTTAATCCTTGTCTTAAATGTACACATTAAAAAACATCAGAGAAGTCCTGGTAACGTAAAGTAAAGATCCATGTGTGACATTTCCAATGGAAAATGTTGAATATTTTCTTTGACTGACTTCGAATGACGAAAAAAAAAGTCAGGCGGAATATTCAGATGAAACTTTAGTGAAATAAAGGTGATGAACGAATCATACGTACAGATACATAGCTGAGGGTCGAACAGAATCCTCAGAAAAACTGAAAACGTTGTTGCTATGGCAACAACAACAAACCAAGCAGAAAGCAGAGGAGGCGGACTCAGCAGTTAGCTACCGCTCAACCGTTACAAAGCATCATGGGATACGTAGTCCGCTTTCAGCCTGATACCAACTACAAACGTCAACCAAATCAATGTAGCGAACAGCAACAAATATATAGTTACTGATATTAAATTATAATATCCTAAATAACAAGTCAGCAACAAATTCTCAACATCAATATAGTTACTGATATTAAATTATAATATCCTGAATAACAAATCCCAAACAAATTCTCAACATCTGGTGAACAGCAACAAAATATAGTTACTGATATTAAATTATAATATCCTAAATAACAAATCCCAAAGAAATTCTCAACAAAAACAATGGTATAGCAGAGGATGGTTTCGATCCATCGACCTCTGGGTTATGGGCCCAGCACGCTTCCGCTGCGCCACTCTGCTGAGCACCCCAGATGGGACTTGAACCCACAATCCCTGGCTTAGGAGGCCAGTGCCTTATCCATTAGGCCACTGGGGCCACATGTGTCTGTTAAACAGACTGACTGAGCCACATTTAAAGGCACAGCAATGCATCTGATCTTTGCTTTTAGCTTGTCTATGCAGATTGAGCAGCATCACCAGTGTGTACCTTTGTATACATTGGACAAGTGGAAAACGGAACAATAAACAATTATGTTGGTAATTCACAAAGCCTCAGGGTTGTTGACTTAGGTTAAAATTCTGCAGTCTTCCAGCATGTCATAGATCAAAGTCACTCTTACATATATGTACAATTTGGACAAAGGTTAAAAAATGCTGTAGGAAATCATATTATTGAGCTACACTGTTCCAAACATAGAATGGAGCATCTAGCTACCAGATGCAATAAAGATTTGACTGTACTCCAAACCCTGATGACAATCATTTTCACCTATAACCATGGATGCTAGCACCACATATGCAGTACAGTTTTGAAATGAAGGTTTTAGCAAGCTTTCTAATGGACAATATTGACATTTAGAATAGGAAAAGATTCCGTAATGACTTTTACAACATTGGGTATTGGAAAAAGTTTCTATCATGGCTAAATTGACTGAGAATTTGTATAAAAAAAGGCCAATAAAAGAGAAGAAGGAAAATTTGTCTTCATGTAATGGTGGATGATGCAGCTGGGCAGAATTATCCAATGTGTGTTTGGCTGGTGGCTTTATCTTAACAATAGTGTGAACTGTAATTGGGATGAGTTTTAAATGTATCCTGTTTTCATGAACAGATGTTAGGCTATAGAAATGGAGTGATATAAAGTGTAAAAGATTTGTAATTGGAGGTGACAAGCATGTTGAGGTTTGTGACTAATGTCAGAGAAGTCTTGGTAACTTAAAGTAAAGATCCATGTGTGACATTGCCAGTGCAAACAATGATTTAGCAGAGGATGGTTTCGATCCATCGACCTCTGGGTTATGGGCCCAGCACGCTTCCGCTGCGCCACTCTGCTATACACCTCAGATGGGACTTGAACCCACAATCCCTGTCTTAGGAGGCCAGTGCCTTATCCATTAGGCCACATGTGTCTGTTTAAAAAAATTACTGAGCCAAGTTTAAAGGCACAACAATACAACTGTTCTTTTGCTTTTAGCTTGTCTATGCAGATCAAGCAGCATCACCAGTGTGTACCTTGGTCTACATTAGCCAAGTGGAAAACAAAACAATAAACAATTTTGTTGGTAATTCACAAAGCCTCAGAGTTGTTGACTTAGGTCAAAATTCTACAGTCTTCCAGCATGTCATGGATCAGAGTCAGTCTTGCATATACCGGTAAGTTAATATGTACAATTTGGACAAAGGTTAAAAAATGCTGTAGGAAATCATATTATTGAGTGACAATGTTCCATATATTACAAATTAAGGAACTTCCTTTTTTTTTTTTTTTAACAATTCAGTTTTTAATCCTTGTCTTAAATGTACACATTAAAAAACATCAGAGAAGTCCTGGTAACGTAAAGTAAAGATCCATGTGTGACATTTCCAATGGAAAATGTTGAATATTTTCTTTGACTGACTTCGAATGACGAAAAAAAAAGTCAGGCGGAATATTCAGATGAAACTTTAGTGAAATAAAGGTGATGAACGAATCATACGTACAGATACATAGCTGAGGGTCGAACAGAATCCTCAGAAAAACTGAAAACGTTGTTGCTATGGCAACAACAACAAACCAAGCAGAAAGCAGAGGAGGCGGACTCAGCAGTTAGCTACCGCTCAACCGTTACAAAGCATCATGGGATACGTAGTCCGCTTTCAGCCTGATACCAACTACAAACGTCAACCAAATCAATGTAGCGAACAGCAACAAATATATAGTTACTGATATTAAATTATAATATCCTAAATAACAAGTCAGCAACAAATTCTCAACATCAATATAGTTACTGATATTAAATTATAATATCCTGAATAACAAATCCCAAACAAATTCTCAACATCTGGTGAACAGCAACAAAATATAGTTACTGATATTAAATTATAATATCCTAAATAACAAATCCCAAAGAAATTCTCAACAAAAACAATGGTATAGCAGAGGATGGTTTCGATCCATCGACCTCTGGGTTATGGGCCCAGCACGCTTCCGCTGCGCCACTCTGCTGAGCACCCCAGATGGGACTTGAACCCACAATCCCTGGCTTAGGAGGCCAGTGCCTTATCCATTAGGCCACTGGGGCCACATGTGTCTGTTAAACAGACTGACTGAGCCACATTTAAAGGCACAGCAATGCATCTGATCTTTGCTTTTAGCTTGTCTATGCAGATTGAGCAGCATCACCAGTGTGTACCTTTGTATACATTGGACAAGTGGAAAACGGAACAATAAACAATTATGTTGGTAATTCACAAAGCCTCAGGGTTGTTGACTTAGGTTAAAATTCTGCAGTCTTCCAGCATGTCATAGATCAAAGTCACTCTTACATATATGTACAATTTGGACAAAGGTTAAAAAATGCTGTAGGAAATCATATTATTGAGCTACACTGTTCCAAACATAGAATGGAGCATCTAGCTACCA
>JBBPBX010079245.1:0-16432 GCA_038048925.1 Garcialebias charrua
GAATTCAGTTACACTACCCCTGATGTCCATGTGATGTTGCAAAGGTGTGTCAACCAAGACAGCCCCACAGCATCCAGAGTATTGGAACTGATCTCCTTGAGCGGAGCTGGACCTTATTCCATTCTGGAGTTGCAGTTTGAGAGGAGTCGAGCTGGTGTGAGTCTACTTGTAGACCCCACCCAACTAGGTGCCGGTGTAATGGAGGTAAAAGTATACTCTAAAATAATTAGTTATTCCACAGTACTGTATTCCTGTTTGTGAATTTTATTTTATTGAGGTCTTTTATTTTGAAATGTATCAAGGAGGAAATGATGTGTGCACTTGGCTCCTCCCATGTTTCGTTTCCCTCACTTTGCTGCAGAGCACTGTGAAGGTAAGAAGTGTGGAAATCTTTCTGATGATATTTTGAAATGTTTACTTTTTAAGTTGTACACCTTTAATCATGTTGTTTGATATATCTTTTATAACATTATGGTAACACTTGTTTTCAATTTTATAATAATAATGAATTTAATGTATAACGCACTTTTCATTAATGAAAATCTCAAAGTGCAACAAAATCAAAGGTCAAATAAAACAAGTGATAAAACAAGTAAAACCATTAACAGTATCAACTAATATCAAAGATAGAATCATGAGGAGGCAGAGTATGCTCGGTTAAAAAGAAAGGTCTTCAAGCCGCTCTTAAAGTCAACCAGTGACTGTGGAGCTCTCAGGTAGTCAGGAAGAGAGTTCCATAGGTGGGGGGCAGCCACACAGAATGCCCGGTCTCCCATGGTCCTTAATTTGGTTCGTGAAATGTGAAGGAGATTACTGTTCTGTGACCACAGAGACCGGGTGGATGAATATGGAACAAGAATGTCCTTTAGATAATCTGGAGACGTTCCGTGTAAGCATTGGTGTGTAATGAGAGCAGTTTTGTACTGAATTCTGTAGGCGACAGGAAGCCAATGAAGGTTATGGAGAATGGGCGTATTTTAACCGCAAATATAAAGGTTGTAGGCATTTTATTTTCCTTTTTTTTTTTGGCGCCACATTGTGTGATGTGCTCCCTGGTGGACAATGACTGTAATAGCAAGGGCATTGTCACCTTTTTCATTTGGTAACATTTATTTTTGCACATGTAGGAGCCAGAAGTGCAGAAAACAGAAGACAAGTGACATGTTTGTTTTATTGTCTTCTGCAGGTAGGCCTATGTGAAATTGTTGCTTTTGTTCATGTAAATGACTGAATGCTATCTTTTTATTGTTCTAGACTGCCCAGTGGATGGCATTATTGTTCTTTTATTGCACTGTTTTTAACTATATATTTAGAAAATGTTATGTTTTGCTACTCTAAAAGAAAAATATGACTTTTTTGCTTTGTCAACCTCCTAAATGAAGAATAACTGCTATATTATGAGGCTCACTTTGCTGCAGAGCACTGTGAAGGAGCCAGAAGTGCAGAAAACAGAGGACAAGTGACATGTTTCTTTTAATGTCTTCTGCAGGAGAGCAAATAAACATTGGAGAAACAGTATGTTCATGTGCTGTCGTGTGTCCAAAAACAAGCATCTTCACACCTGTGTGTTGGAGTTTTCCCCGGTAGATAAGAGGTGTTCCCTTCACATCCGAATGGGGGGATGGGCTCTGAGTGTTGTCTGTGCCTATGCACCGAATGGCAGGTCAGAGAATCTGGCCTTCTTGAGAGTCTTTGGCAGGGGTGCTATAGAAGGTGCACCAGCTAGGGACTAAATTATTCTGCTGGGGGCCTTCAATGCTCACGTGGGTAATGACAGTGTGACTTGGAGGGGTGTGATTGGGAGGAACGGCCTCTATGATCTGAACCCAAGCAGTGTTCTGTTGCTGGACTTCTGTGCTAGTCATAGTTTGTCCATCACAAACATTATATTCAAACATAGGGGTGTCAATAAGTGCAATTGGCACCAGGACGCCTTAGGTTGTAGATTGATTTTATTCTATTTATTATTTTTTACATTTTTGGGCGCTAGTGGCCTTTATTGGAGAGGGAGAGGGCGAAACGGTAGAGAGGGGGGAGACACCACAGAAAGAAGCTCGTCGGGTCTGGGACGTGAACCCGCGACGCCTGTGGAGAGGCTCAGCCTCAAGCATATGTGCTACCCGCTTTATCCCCTGCGCCAAAGCGGCGGCACAGGTCGTAGATTGATGATAGACTTCATAGTCATGTCATCTGATTTGCGGCCATTTGTTTTAGACACTCGGGTGAAGAGAGGAGCTGAGCTGTCAACAGATCACCACCTGGTAGTGAGTTGGATCAGATGGTATGGGAAGATGCCAGACAGACCCGGTAGACCCAAACATGTAGTGAGGGTTTGCTGGGTACACCTGGTAGAAGAATCTGTCAGAGAGATCTTCAACTCGCACCTCCGGGAGAGCTTTAACTGCATCCCAGCTGAGGTGGGGGACACTGAGTCCGAGTGGGCCATGTTCCACACCTCACTTGTTGAGGTGGCTGCCTTGAGTTGTGGCCACCTGACGGTTTGCCAGAATCTCTTTAGAGCCAACTGTGAGTCTCTATGCAAGGCCTCACCGAACTCCTGTTACATCTGAGTTTTTGCCTCAACAACAGCCAAGGCTGTGGAACACTTGGCCCTCTGGTACCCTTCAGCTGCCTCCGGAGTCCTATTGGCGAGCAAGGCACAATAGGACTCCTTCTTCAGCTTGACAACTTCCCTTACACGGGGTGTCCACCACCGAGTTCATGGATGGCCACTGCGAGAAGCATCGACAACCTTGCGGCCACAGCTCAAGGCAGCTACCTCAACAAGTGAGGCACGGAACATGGCCCACTCTGACTCAGTGTCCCCCACCTAAGCTGGGATGTGGTTACCGGTAAATCTCTCCTGGAGGTGTAAGTTGAAGATCTCTCAGTTGACTGCAAATCAGTTGACTTGACTATAAAGTCAATCATCAATCTATGACCTTGGGCATCCTGGTGCCAAGTGCACTTATGGATACACTTATGTTCGAACATGGTGTCCCTGATGGACAAACTAAAACTATCACAGAAGTCCAACAACAGAACACTGCTCGGGTTCAGATCAGAGAGGCTGATCCTACCACTCACGCCCCTCCAGGTCACACTGTCATTACCCACGCGGGCATTGAAGTCCCCGAGCAGAATAAAGGAGTCCCCAGCTGATGCACCTTCCAGCATCCCTGTCAAGGACTCCATGAAGGCTGGATACTCTGAACTGTAGTTTGGCATGTAGGCACACACAACAGTCAGAGCCTGTCCTCCAAACTGAAGGCAAAGGGAAGCCACACTCATCTACCGGGGAAAACTCCAACATACAGGCATCAAGTCGGGGTGCTACAAGTAGACCCACACCAGCTCGACGCCTCTCACCATGCGCAACTCCAGAGTGGAATAAGGTCCAGCCCATCTCAAGGAGATGGGTTCCAGAGCCCATGCTGTGCTTCAAGGTGAGCCCAACTACAAAGTATATCTAGTTGGTACCTCTCAACCTCACGCACAAGCTCAGGCTCTTTCCCTGCCAGAGAGGTCACATTCCATGTCTCAAGAGCCAGCTTTGGTAAACCAGGAGCAGAGCACCAAGGTCCCCACCTTTGGCCATTGCCCATGGTATCATGCACCCAACTTTTATGGCCCTTTCTGCAGGTGGTGGGTTCACAGGAAGGCAAACCCATGTTGTTCCTTTGTGCTGAGCCTGACTGGGCCCCATCGGTAGAGACCCGGCCACCAGGCGCTCACCAACGAGCCCCTCCCTCAGGCCTGGCTCCAGGGTGGTGCCCCAGTAACCCACGTCTGGGCAAGGTACACCGAGTTCCTTGTTTTTCCTGTCCATAAAAGTCTCCTGAATCGCTCTTTGTCTGACCTGTCACCTGGGACCAATCTGCCTCGGGAGACCCTACTAGGGTCCTGACAGCATAACTCAGATCATTCAGGTGCACCAACTCCTCCACCATGATAAGGTGGTGATTCAAGGAGGAGTTCATTACAAATCAAATTGCATAACATATTATACAGCTGTAAATGCTAGATATTGTTTGAAAGATTAATTTGCATTTCTAATGGGGGTTGGCTCTAGTTTGAGCCCATAAATCAGCGCTTTTGGTCAATTGTTGCCTCGGCTGTTTTTTGTTTGTTTTTTGTAATAATTACTCAATGTGAAGCAACCTGTTGGCTACAAAGAAAAAAAGCATATTTTTCGTTGGCATTTATATTGAAAAAAAAAAACTAATGATGCAGCAACAAAAAAGGTTAAATTGTGTCATCTGGACCAGTTTCTTTAAGTGAGAAACATTTTGTCCCCCATCCAGAGGACTTTCTCAGTCTGCAGCCTGCCAACCTGATGTCCCATAAGTAGCCTGCACTGCTGTTTCAAGACAACCTCCTGTTGGAATCTCAAAAGTAGACTTGTAACATGTGCAAAGAGAGCACACCCATCCAAAGCAATCAATCATCATGTACAACAATCAAATGTTTTAGTCCAGATGGCCAACTTGCTACTCACAGAAACAGCCTGAGGACAACCAAGGCCAAAGTGGTTCAGCAAAAATAAATTTAACCCTTTTTTTGTTGTTATCTACCTGGATAATTGAGCTTACAACCCTTTTTCTGAACCACTTTGGCCTTGGTTGTCCTCGGGCAGTATTTTGCTAAGAAATTAAAAAACTGATTCCTGAAAAGTAATTTATGCTCTGAAAGGTATCTGCTTACTACAAGCTTTGCAAACAAGCAAAGTTATATGTTGTTGAGAGGCAGTCACAGTTTGCAGTAGGACATGATGCTTCATCAAGCAGAGAGATAAATCAGTGCTGTCAGTTGTGATGAGGAGACACTGACTCAGATGTTCCTGCGCACAAATGAGCAGCACTTTTAGCTTACAATGTAACTTCTCAAGTTGCACTGAAACAAAGAAAAGTTGTGACTCGTGTTCTTCAGCACATTCAAAACAACAACAAAAACTTCATACATCTGTGTCAACTTTTTCTTTATCACTGTCCTTAAATGACCTTGGGTGTTTTTACAGGATGTCTGAAATCCAACGGATTGAGGAGCTCTTGCAGAAGTGAAAAGGAAACAACAGAATTTGTGACAGAAAGGTGAAGAAAACATAATGCAGATGTACTGGATATGTATGAGGAAAGCAGGACATGTATGAGGACAGCAGGACATGTATGAGGACAGCAGGACATGTATGAGGACAGCAGGACATGTATGAGGACAGCAGGACATGTATGAGGACAGCAGGACATGTATGAGGACAGCAGGACATGTATGAGGACAGCAGGACATGTATGAGGACAGCAGGACATGTATGAGGACAGCAGGACATGTATGAGGACAGCAGGACATGTATGAGGACAGCAGGACATGTATGAGGACAGCAGGACATGTATGAGGACAGCAGGACATGTATGAGGACAGCAGGACATGTATGAGGACAGCAGGACATGTATGAGGACAGCAGGACATGTATGAAGACAGCAGGACATGTATGAGGACAGCAGGACATGTATGAGACAGCAGGACATGTATGAGGACAGCAGGACATGTATGAAGACAGCAGGACATGTATGAAGACAGCAGGACATGTATGAAGACAGCAGGACATGTATGAGGACAGCAGGACATGTATGAGGACAGCAGGACATGTATGAAGACAGCAGGACATGTATGAAGACAGCAGGACATGTATGAAGACAGCAGGACATGTATGAGGACAGCAGGACATGTATGAAGACAGCAGGACATGTATGAGGACAGCAGGACATGTATGAGGACAGCAGGACATGTATGAGGACAGCAGGACATGTATGAAGACAGCAGGACATGTATGAGGACAGCAGGACATGTATGAGGACAGCAGGACATGTATGAAGACAGCAGGACATGTATGAGGACAGCAGGACATGTATGAGGACAGCAGGACATGTATGAGGACAGCAGGACATGTATGAGGACAGCAGGACATGTATGAGGACAGCAGGACATGTATGAGGACAGCAGGACATGTATGAGGACAGCAGGACATGTATGAGGACAGCAGGACATGTATGAGGACAGCAGGACATGTATGAAGACAGCAGGACATGTATGAGGACAGCAGGACATGTATGAGGACAGCAGGACATGTATGAAGACAGCAGGACATGTATGAAGACAGCAGGACATGTATGAAGACAGCAGGACATGTATGAGGACAGCAGGACATGTATGAGGACAGCAGGACATGTATGAGGACAGCAGGACATGTATGAAGACAGCAGGACATGTATGAGGACAGCAGGACATGTATGAAGACAGCAGGACATGTATGAGGACAGCAGGGCTCGAACGTCGCCCGTTACTGAAGACTGGTTTGAAAAAAAGCGCGGCGCAAATGAACATCCACTCAGAGGGCTGATTCAAATGAGGCAGGCGGAGCAATCACAACGCCTGAAGCACCTACGTCCCACGAATCACGGCCGGACCCAATACGTTGCACTGTAGGGGGTCGCTCGAGTGTCGGCTGATCCCTGCTCCGGAGCAGAGCTGCGACTGAGGTGCAAAACGTACACACGCAGAGCGGATGAAGGGCGGAGCAAAACGAGGTCCGCCCCGGAGTCCTCTGCTATGAGGGATATTGCAGTCTTGACAATAAAGTTGACTTTGACTTTTGACTTTGATTTCCGACTTACCTGAACACACCACATTTGTTCAGCAACCAATCAGAAAAGTATTTCCTCCATGTTGTCCCCTGATCGCAGAAACACAGAAACAGAAAATTTTGGTGACGGGGGGGAGAAACCAAGCACAAACTTTTGATGTTTTATTTGGTTTTTTGATTATTTAGTGTGCATTAGTGTGTGTGCAGAGTTTTGTAGTTGGTTTTTGGTCTGTTTGTCAGAATGAAAGGGGGAAAAAACAGAGAATTTGTGATGGAGATACTGTTTTGACACATAGTGTAAATAGTGGTAAAAACGCATGGGAAATTGCCCACTTTGTGATGTAAAAATATGTATACTAATTCGTTTTTTACTAAGTTTGTACACAAGTTCTTAAAATATACCAATGAAATTTTCATTTTAGGCTGTCAAAATGGTTCGTTCAATATTTTTGTGAATTTCATAGTAAACATCAATATTTTACTAACAGATTTCATTTTTTATGTTATTTTTGCTCCAATGTTATAATGCATTTTGTAAAGTGAGGGTGAAACGTTTCTACTAAAAAGAAACTGTCCAGATGAACTGATTGAGAATGATCGGATTTGATACCTGGATTATTGAGCATGAACTTTCTTGTCTTGAACCACTTTGGACATGGCTGCCTGCCTGGGAGGAGTCGACGAGGGACAGCCTCCAGAAACCATCTTGGCTACAGCAAACTGGTTGGTCCACTTAAGTTGTTTACTTGGTGGGGTAACTTCAGTGTGCTGGGACTACTCTGACTGACGAAGCCCTCTGGAGTGAGGGTGAAACGTTTCTACTAAAAAGAAACTGTCCAGATGAACTGATTGAGAATGATCGGATTTGATACCTGGACTATTGAGAATGAACTTTCTTGTCTTCTAAATTATAATTTATAAACCATAAATTGTATCATTTTGAACTGGCTTCAGTCGATGTGTCTCATCTGGTCTCTTGAACCTGTTAAAAGACAAATTACATTAAGTTTGTTGTACAACTTGTCTATTAGTTTTAGTATGCGAAATATCAATTACCCTTGAGCTATAGCTGTATCAGAACTTCTCCCTCATTATTCTTGTTTCATGCTGGAGCTGTGTGGACCTTTATCTACATGAAGGAATAACGTATTGTAATGACGCCAACACTGCAGACGGAGTCCAGCCAAACGGGGTTTATTCAGAAACAGGGACGAGCTGCTATTACCGAGGCTGCAGCTCACGCCTTAACAGAAAACGCGGTACACACGCGAGCGAACACACTGCTAGCTGCCTGCTTAGCAACACACACACAAACGCTTCTTCTTCGTCTCTCTTTTCCCGGTCCCTCCTCCCTGCTCCTACCCCTCTCCTGCCCCCACGACCAGTCCAACACATGAGGGCGGGGGACAACAGAATCACAACAGCGAACACAGTACATGTATAACTGAACAAATACACAGAAATACTTGGACCCAAAGCAGAACCAAACACAGGGTCGTTACACTACCCCCCCACTACTGAGTCCCTCGCCCACGAGGGGACAAACAAAGTCATCGAACCGTCTTGGAGCCCTCCTCGTCTGTCGTGGGCGAGCTCCCAGCAGAGCGCTCCCGACTCTGCGGCTGGGACCTCATTCGACGGCAGTGATAAAACTTCTGGGGACGTTGGCGGACACACCCGAGACCCCGACCATTGGCCTTCTGGGGGCTGCGGTGCATAGGGGGCCAACCTGTCCCTGTGCAGAGCTACTCTTCTCCTGTTTTGGGGCATCTGCACTCTGTAGACCACCTCCCCCAGGCGCTCCAACACTCTGCAGGGACCCACCCACTGACTGACCAGTCTCGGGCACCGTCCCTTCTTCCTACGAGGGTTGTGCACCCAGACCAGCTCTCCTGGAGTAAAGTGTCGGCCCATCGCTCTTGCATCATAGTTCAGTTTCTGGCGCATGCCCGCTTGCTCCTGTTGCCTCAGGGCAATTGCATGGGCTGTCTCTAACCTGTCTGAGCGTGGTAGGGGGCCCATGATGTCCACGGCCACTCGCTCCATCGGGGCTCCTAAAACAAACTGTTGTAGGCGGGTGTGAGACCGACCTGTCGGCCCCTTCCGTGCTGTACAGAAGTCACAACGGCGGCAGAAGTTCTCCACATCCCTCCTGTACTGGCCCCAGTAAAACCCCTGTCGGAGGCGGCGTAGAGTCTTTGTAACGCCAAAATGTCCAGACCCAGACGCTCCATGCACGCCCTGCAGGACTACGTCTTTCAGGCCTTTTGGGACTACAGTCTGCCACCGCTCCTCACCCGTGGAGGGGTCCTTCCATGACCTCTGTAGCACCCCGTCTTCCAGACGCAGAGCCTCAAACTTGGACCACAACCTTTTAGTTGCCCGCGAGAGCCCAGAAACCTCCTCCCACGGTGGCTTCAGTTGTCTCTCCACCCACTGCAACACAGGCTGGATATCGGGGTCCTGTTCCTGTTGGTGCCTCCAGCTGTCTGTGCCGACCACCTGCAACCCTCTGCAGATTACCGAGTCACTCTGCTGGGATCGGGCCCCCACGCCATTAGCATCCATCTCGAGGATGAAAGGGAGGGAGGGGTCTGCAGGAGCGAGGACTGGGGGCTCAGTCAGAGTTTGCCGCAGACGGCCAGACGCTCCCTGGCACTGTTCAGTCCACACATAGTCTCGGTTCTTCTGGGGCACCCACACTGGGGGCATAGGACTCGCAGGTGCGGGGGCCATGGTGGCAGCAATCTGGCTGGGCTGAGGGGAGGTGTGCTTGACAGCTGCGACCTGAGGTTCCATGTAGCGGGCCATAGGACCCATAAGAGCGTGATCAGGAGCTGTGGGTAACAGTGGAATGAGAGGGCCCTCCTTAAAACTCCATGTCCCCACACCTAAATCCAACTGGCACCCCGCAGCCCTTAAAAAGTCCAGCCCCAATATGCACATGTCCTGCACATCTGCTACCCACACAGGGTGGGTGATAGATCGGCCACCCACATTAACAGTCATTGTCCCCCTCCCCTTCATAGGTGCCATGACCCCAGTGACTGTGCGCAGCTGCACTGTGGTGGGTTGGATCCGAGTCCAGTCTGGTACCACATCAGGCCTCACTAGCGTTACCGTGGAGCCAGTGTCAATCAGGGCCGTGCATGGGATCCCTTCCACAGAGACTGGGACATAACAAAAGTCCCCAACACATGTGCGTCCAACCACCACAACCCTGGTTGCTTGGTCTGGGGCTGAGTCCGTTTCAAAGGAATTCTGGGCTCGGGCCCCCTGTTCGAGCTGTCGGCCCCCGCCCACTGGCGATGAAGGTGTGGAGGTTACAGTAGGGATCTGCGATTCCTCCCTCCCGCAGACCCCGTGTCGTTTCCCTGCATCTTGACTGTTTTAGGACACCGCCTCAGGAGGTGTCCCGGTTGGCCACAGCCCCAACAAACAGCTGGGAGTGCGGAGGAGTCCCGCGTCAACTGTAGCGCCACCGCTCGGACCATTTCTGTCAGCTCCGAGACCCAAGCAGGTTTCTCCTGGTTCAGCTCTACCCCCTCCGTAGATCTGCATGTCGGTGGTTGTCCTCTCAGGTCGTTTCCCGCTGCTACTCCCAGCAAACACTCTCTCTCCACTGCTAAGTCCAATGCGTCTTGCAGGGATCGGGGGTGCATCAGCTGAACCTGCACACGCAGCTCCGGTGGTGCCAGGGCTCTGATGAACTGATCTTTTGCTAGTTCATTCTGAACCCCTGACTGCATGTGTGAATAGGCTCTGCGTGTGAGGCTCTCAATGTCATTAGCCAAAACACGCAGGGGTTCACCCGGCAACCTGCTCCTGTTGCAGAGTTTATTTTTAAAAATGTCTGGTTGCACACATTGTCCAAACCGCCTCTTTAAAGCTCCAACTAGTGCATCATAGTCTTTTCTGTCCTCTGAGCTTAACAACAACAGGCAGTCCAGTGCATCATCTTGTAGACAGAGAGCCAGCTGCAGGGCTTTATGCTCTGCTGTCCACCTCCCTGCATGAGCCAGCAGCTCAAACTGTGCATGGAAGGCCTCCCAGCTGGACCTACCGGAGTACTTGGGCGTCTTCAACGGGACGGTGACGTTTTGGACGACGTAACTGTCATGGCTGCCGCCATGTGAGGCTTTTGGCGCGCTTGGAGAAAATGGCGTTGACGGACCCGCCCCCCCGCCGGTACTCAGTTCTACTTCGGCAGCCATGCTCGCTGCAGAGCTGCGCAGAGCAGCCATCACCTGAGTTATTTTAGCGAGCTCCTCTCTCCGGGCCTCCTCTTCCTCTTCTCCCTCCGCTTTAAGCTTCACTCGGGAGAACGCTCCGTCCATAATGCTGTCGCGGGTGGAGGCGACGAGCCAGTAGTACTCACTCAGCTCGGTAGCGTTGGTTTACTTCTGACACCAATGTAATGACGCCAACACTGCAGACGGAGTCCAGCCAAACGGGGTTTATTCAGAAACAGGGACGAGCTGCTATTACCGAGGCTGCAGCTCACGCCTCAAAAGAAAACGCGGTACACACGCGAGCGAACACACTGCTAGCTGCCTGCTAACAACAACACACACACAGAGACGCTTCTTCTTCGTCTCTCTTTTCCCGGTCCCTCCTCCCTGCTCCTACCCCTCTCCTGCCCCCACGACCAGTCCAACACATGAGGGCGGGGGACAACAGAATCACAACAGCTCAACAGAACACAGTACATGTACTGTATAACTGAACAAATACACAGAAATACTTGGACCCAAAGCAGAACCAAACACAGGGTCGTTACAATAATGTAAACATCTCCCGTGGAGCTTTTGTTTGAACACATGCACGCAGCACGCACGCGCAGACAGCCGGCATTTTAACAATGGCGGTGGACTGGACAGTGGACACACGCACCACTTTCTGAACTATAGCTGATGGAATATATTTTGATTCTCATATTTAATTATTCTACACCTTACCTGCATCTGTGTTGGAAGAGAGCCAGCTGCCTGGATCCAGTTGTCTGTTAACGAGGCAGTCGGACATTTCACGTGTCACGCTGCACTATAACATACTAAATGTGCTATATATTAACAGTTTAACAATAATAAACAGTATTTATGTTAGCGTGGGAGATATTTACATTTATCTGAGCTAAATGAAGCTATCTGGACTCGTTACGTCATGCCTAACATGCTGCATGTTGAAAATGAAGACACCAGGTTGATTTTTAATTTATTTATTTATTCAACACCACAAACTCATGTCACAAACACTGAGAATTAAATTGAACACTTTTAAAAACACGTTAACCGGACTCTGTTGTTCATCCTGGTGGACACTGGACCCAGATCCGAACCGCCGGTCCGCTTCGTGGAACAGCTTCGACCTCGCAGGAAAAAAATAAAAATAAAACCTCAGTTGGTTGTTCTGTGATCGAACTAAACACCAGGACACATTATTAAGAACATGGTTTACCTTGTAGCGCTGCTGTAAATCAGCTGATTCTCACGGACTAAAGTCAGACATGTTGATTCGGTTCCGGTCCAGTCAGCAACTGGTGTGCAGATGAAGCGGTCCACTTGGTGTCAGATCTGTTGACTCTTATCCAAATTCCAGCTTTAACTTGTTGACAACAACTTGTAGTAGCTGAACTTTTAGCCAGAGAGGAAAACAGGCTGCCTCGTGTGCTTTGTTTACCTCAAGCAGCAGTGGCGCATGCGCAGTAGTGAAGGTTCCAAAGATCACAGCGCCATCTACAGGCCCAGCATGGTAACTACAGTAAATTCATGAGTACGGGGGGTGGGGGGGAGAGAGTCGTATCCACAGAATTCGCCCATGTCAACGCAAAACTTTCAACCTAATTAACATACCCAAAAGTTGCGTTTCCCCCACACAGTGTCCGTGTAAACAGGGCCACGATACTTTCCTGATCCTGCTCTCAAGGTGGAAGTTTTTCGCTGACCCCCCGCTGCCCAGCCAGCATGCACAGGTGGGCCCCATATGGTATACATATGTGCAAAAAACATGGGCCCCAAAAGGTTTTGTCCACGGTTTCCATGGTGGCCCCACATGGGTTGGCCCAGATAGATTTTAATGGGCCCTGACTGGGTTTTCAGTGGGACCCATATGTTTAACTTAAATGAGACCCATGTAAAACCCATGTGTGTACCTTGAAGAATATCTACCTGGGACTAAACTGGGTCCCAACTGGGCTAAAAATATGGGTAATAAGTGGGTTTGTCCACGGTTTCCATGGTGGCCCCACATGGGTTGGCCCAGATAGATTTTAATGGGCCCTGACTGGGCTTTCAGTGGGACCCAGATGTTTAACTTAAATGAGACCCATGTAAAACCCATGTGTGTGCCTTGAAGAATATCTACCTGAGACTAAACTGGGTCCCAACTGGGCTAAAAATATGGGTTATAAGTGGGTTTGTCCACAGTTTCCATGGTGGCCCCACGTGGGTTTGCCCGGATAGACTATAATGGGCACTGTCTGGGCTTTCAGTGGTTCCCAGATGGTTAATTTACATGAGGCTCATTACAGACCCATGTGTGTTCTTACCAGCATAATTTATGTGTCGGATTTTCCGATCCAACTTGCCGAGAGCACGTATATTGCACCATACTCTGTGACTTCTGTCTTAACATTGTGTGAGTTACACTCAAAGAACACTCTGAGCCTCACAACAGATAATACCCAATCTTTAACAAGAGGCAGTTCTATAACACAGATGTCCTTCTGACTCATGGTGCAGCCCGGAACACTAAAATACTGCTAAACATTATGGGAAATCAACATAGTCCACTCCCCGTTTTTGATTGTGGCACTATGAGTTGTAATTCTTGTTGGCTTTGATCAACGGATACAGATTTAAACTATAATTGAACACTAATATACCGCTAAGCATGATGGGAAATCAACACGGTTCACTTCCTGTTTTTTAGTTTAGTTTTTGATTGTGGCACTATGAGTTGTAATTCTTGTTGGTTTTGATCAACAGATACAGATTTAAAATATACATTGAATTTATAAATGTAAATTCAATGTACAGTTTAAATCTGTATCTGTTGATCCCACATTTATACCACTTGGGATAAATACAGTTAGCCCACATGGGCTTCCCATGCTGGGCACATTATACTAAAATCACATGGGTCCTATATACTGATGCACATGTCTGTCCCATTCCCAGTTAGCCCACATAAAAAAATGAGCTGGGGCCTATATATATATGCCCAGGTTGAAGCCATGTAAGATCATCCCACATTTAGCCCACTTGGGGTAAATACAGTTAGCCCACATGGGCTTCCCATGCCGGGCCCATTATACCAAAACCACATGGGTCCCATATAATGATGTCCATTTCTGTCCCATTCCAAGTTAGCCCACATAAAAATGAACTGGGGCCTGTATATCCATGCCAAGGCTGAACCCATGTAAGGTTATACGACACTTATCCCACTTGGGGTCAATATAGTTAGCACACATGGGCTTCCCATACTGTGACCATTATACTAAAACCACATGGGTCCCATATAATGATGACCATTTCTGTCCCATTCCCAGTTAGCCCACATAAAAATGTACTGGGCCTTATATATCCATGCCCAGGTTGAACCCATGTAAGGTGATCCCACATTTATACCACTTGGGATGAATACAGTTAGCCCACATGGGCTTCCCATGCTGAGCACATTATACTAAAATCACATGGGTCCCATATACTGATGCATATATCTGTCCCATTCCCAGTTAGCCCAAATAAAATTAAACTGGGGCCTATATATCTATGCCCAGGTTCAACCCATGTAAGGTCGGCCCACTCTTATACCACTTGGGGTAAATACAGTTAGCCCACATGGGCTTCCCATGCTGGGCCCATTATACCGAAACCACATGGGTCCCATATAATATTGCCCATTTCTGTCCCATTCCCAGTTAGCCCACATAAAAATGTAGTGGGCCCTATATATCCATGCCCAGGTTGAACCCATGTAAGGTGATCCCACATTTATACCACTTGGGATAAATACAGTTAGCCCACATGGGCTTCCCATGCTGGGCCCATTATACCAAAACCACATGGGTCCCTTATAATATTGCCCATTTCTGTCCCAATCCCAGTTAGCCCACATAAAAATGTAGTGGGCCCTATATATCCATGCCCAGGTTGAACCCATGTAAGGTGAGCCCACATTGATACCACTTGGGATAAATACAGTTAGCCCACATGGGCTTCCCATGCTGGGCCCATTATACTAAAACCACATGGGTCCCATATAATAATGCCCATTTATGTCCCATTCCCAGTTAGCCCACATAAAAATGTAATGGGCCCTATATATCCATGCCCAGGTTGAACCCATGTAAGGTGAGCCCACATTGATACCACTTGGGATAAATACAGTCTGCCCACATGGGCTTCCCATGCTGGGCCCATTATACTAAAACCACATGGGTCCCATATAAAATTGCCCATTTCTGTCCCATTGCCAGTTAGCCCACATTAATCCTGTATAGGACCCATATATTTAGCCCAACAGGGCTCACAAAATGGGTTCCTTTATGGGATAACCATATGGGTCTCATGCAGTTAGCCCAGATAAATCCCATGCCCACTCATTACCCAACTAGCCCACAATAACCCCATGTGGGGCCCAACTATGCATGTTGGCTGGGTGATAATGTAAACATCTCCTGTGGAGCTTTTGTGTCAACCACATGCGCGCAGCCCGCATGCGTGGGGCAGGCTGACATTTCACGTGTCACGCTGCTCAATATAACAGTTTAACAATAATAAACAGTATTTATGTTGGCGTGGGAGATGTTTAAATGTATCTGAACTGTACAGTATCTATCTGGACTCGTTACATTTTTTAAACAGTGCGTAACGTGCTGTGAAAATGAAGACACCAGGTTTATTTATTTATTTATTTATTTATTCAGCAGCACAAATTTTACAACGCAAACACTGAGAATTAAACTGAACACTATTAAAAACACGTGAACCGAACTGTAACTACGTTAATGAACTGGCTGTGTGTTCATCTGGACCCATCAGAACCGCCGAACCGTCTGCCTGTTTGTTGGAACGAGTCGACAGCTTCTCCACCTGGCAGAAATAAATAAATAAATAAATAAAAACTCCGTTGTTGTGTGATCAAAGTAAACACAAGCAAACATTATATTAAGAACGTTGATTTACCTGCTTTAAGTCAGCTGTTTATCACGGAGTAAAGTCAGACTTCATCCTCATCGACTCGGTTCTGGTCCACAGTCAGCAACTGGTGCAGCTTGTTAAATGAAGAGGTCCCGGCCGCTTGGTGTCAAATAGTGTCGACGAGTCATCAAGACTCTGTACCAGAGTGGACAGTGTCCCCACTAACTCAGGAGCCAGACAAAACAATGGTTTGAGAGAGGAGTAAAGGAGGCCATCTTTGTGAAAAGAAACCGTCCATCATTAAACAGAGGTGGAGGCCTCTGGGTTCAACTGTTTGCTGTTATTGCTAGTATCACTCAGCCCTCTGTGAATAGCAAACAACCATCAGGGCACTATACATACAAACCGGATTCCAAAAAAGTTGGGACAATAAACAAATTGTGAATAAAAACTGAATGCAATGATGTGGATATGGCAAATGTCAATATTTTATTTGTAATAGAACATAGATGACATGGGAACTATGTATTGATCGGTCGTTAGGCTGATGGTCCTCTTTTGTCGTTTGAGCAGCTAGTTTTGAATGTCAACAACAAACTGGTTGATCCACTATGAGAAGGTGCTATTTATTGACCGAGACTGAGCTTGC
>JBBPBX010079247.1:0-10571 GCA_038048925.1 Garcialebias charrua
TAATTCTTAGATAATCAATTATACCCTTTTTAATTCTGCCAGTTTTAACTTTCGTTTTGAACGACCGGTTTCTGATAGAAGTTCTGAAGTCCACGCCCTTCAAAGATCTGTTTACGCCCTCGTAACAGCCAGTATCTGTAATGTGTTGTTGTTTTAAAATTAGCTCTTTTTTTATTACTCATTTGACTTACTGTTAGTGCTAGCTTAAGATAACTTACCGAAACCCGTCTGAGCGCGCCGCAGTTTGCTGCTCCTTTTAGCATTAGACCACCCGAATCCGAAGCTAATGTTAGCTTGTTCCACTTCCGGTTTTCGCCAGCTCCGCTCGGAGACTTTGGGCGTTATCGCTGTTCCAGTCAAGACAACACAAAGTTCACCAAGTGTCTCCCGTAAATTAATCCGTAAGGGGAAGGTCCTCACTGCTGCGAGGCTGCTGCGAGGCTGCAGCAAGGCTGTACAGTTGAAGCTCCGCTCCATGGCGCCAGAAGAGGGTCCCGTCGCAACCGGTCTCTACGCCGGGGGTATGCTCGTTTAATTTTTGCCGGCGGCGCGTTGGGAGAGATCGCAAATACACTAAAAATTGAACTAAAAAACATAAAAATAACAATTATACTTTATTTATAAAGCCATTTAAAAAACCACAGCTGCAACAAAGTGCTGTACACATGAAATTAATAACATATAAACAAAAGATGAGATGAAATCATGAAAAACAACAGTCATGTGTTTAATACAGAAGTGGGTTGAGCCTAACCAGGTGAGGGGCTGGACTCAGGTTTGAGGTGGGTTGTCCTCGCGCCTGTGACGTCACAGGCGCGATTGACTTCCATTTTATTTCAAAAACGAACCGTTTTCATCACAGTAAAATAAATCTACTTAGAGTAAATAAACCACTGGGTGCATTTTTTTGGCACAAGGACTGTTTTTTTATGAAGTAAATACCCAAAGTTTAGTAAAAAAACATTAAAAAGTGAATTTTGCATGTGTGGTCCCCTTTAAGAATCTGTTGGAATCCTGGCAAAAACCAATGCAGACATGTTCCTGTTACTGATTTTCTACATCTACCTTATAATGTTTTGATACTTTAATATTTTGTTTTAATTTGTAAAAAAAAAAAAAATCTGTATTTCTCTCTTATGTTTGTCTATTGTTGATTGTTTAAGGAAATTTCTACTGTTATTGTTGTCATCATTCTTTAGTTTGTAGCAGGTCGCTCTTGTAAATGAGTCCTCGAGGCTCAATGAGATTAACCTGACGAAATAAAGGTTGAATGAAATAAATAAAAAGTATTTTTAGTATACTAATTAATTTAAAACCTGTGTAGATGAGACAAGTCTAATTAAAATGATAATGTCCTGGGTTCAACTGATCCATTTGGAACTAATTTGCAGGTAAATGACAGACAATAAAACAAAATCTAAGAGCGATAACTTGGTGAGCTTGTGTTTATGATCAGAATTACACAACGCAAAAGCGTCATGCTTGATTTTATTAAAAATAGGTATGTGATTTTTAATCTGTGCATGCTCATTATTCTGGCACAGTGCTCGCCAGGTGCCTTAGACTTCTACTGGCTGCCTAACAGATGAGCTGTCATTGCTGGCCACCCATGCCCATAATTACATTGGGGGAAGCTGCAGCACAATCCAACATGCAGAGTCGTCGTGCACATTTTTGCTACTTGCATGTCCTTCTTGATTCTGTCACAAACAATAATAGGGAGACGGTGCCCTAACATGTCTGTTCCAGCTGGAGTTCAGACCTAAAAGATGTGTTGCACTGTCTTGGTACTGATGTAGAAACCTGATAGGTTGATCCAGATAGACACCACCATCAGAACTTTTGTATTTTATCACTGAAAAACTATGCTCAACTAACGTATTTGCTTGTTTTTGGAGCTTTTGTGAGTAAGCATGAACCATATAGTAGAGAGATATGGATAGAAGGATGAATAATGGATGGATGGATGAATAAATGGATAGATGATAGATGGATAGATGGATGATGGATGGATATATAGATGGATGGATGGATGGATAGAAGGATGAATATGTGGATGATGGATAGGATTGATGAATACATGGATAGATGGATGAATATATAGATGGATGGATGAATATGTGGATGGATGGATGATAGAAGATGGACTGATGGATGGATGGATGGATGGATGGATGGGATGGATGAATACATGGATAGATGGATGAATATATAGAGATGGATAAATATATGGATAGATGTATGAATATATAGATATATGGATGAATACAGTATATAGATAGATGGATGAATATATAGAGATGAATGAATACATGGATAGATGGATGAATATATAGATAGATGGATGAATATATAGAGATGGATGAATATATGGATAAATGGCTAGATGATAAATGGATGGATGGATGGATGGATTGATCGAGGATAGATGGATGGATGGATAGAGGATGGATGGGTGGATGGATGGATGGAGGATGGTTGGATGGATGGATGGACGGATATATGGATAGGTAATGCTTTATTAATGCCGGGAGTGGGGGGGATAGATGGGCTAATAAACCATTTCACACCTGCAGCAAAGAATAAAAAAACAAAATATATAAACCCAAAAAAGCTAAGTCTGGTCCTCTGGACATTCAAAAAACAAAACAAAACAAAGCAAAAAAAACAACAACTGGTTGATCCACTGTGGGAGGGTGCTATTTATAAGACTGAGCTGAACACAGCTTCTCAGACTGAGGAAGTCTTTCGGACGAAAGACGAAACGTTTCTACAATTTTGTTTTTTTTTTGCTTTGTTTTGTTTTGTTTTTTGAATGTCCAGAGGACCAGACTTAGCTTTTTTGGATTTTTCTACCTGGATTATTGAGCATGCATCAGGGTAAAATATATAAACATTTTTTTACATTATTAATTAATATATATATTTTTTAGATACTTTACCTAATACTGTACTGTACAGTATATAGTTTTTATGATTTGTTCATATCCGACGTGAAATGTGAGTGTTGTGTCTATCATCAGTCACTGATCGGACGTAACATTGTCTGAGATGGATTGGATAATTTCAGCAAATTATTTGTGGGCCAGAAAAAATCTTCATCCAAAAAACACAGGTTCTGAGCTGCATCATCAAAGCCATAATCAGTGAGCACTCGTCTCTTTTGTTGTCTGAAGCGCAGGATTGGTTAGAGGGTTCAATCTGTGCCAGGTGGACCATATCCAGCTTTTATTACTGATGTAATTACACACAGATGTGTCCCTCTCATCTGTGCTGCATGCACAAAACTTGCAGCTTGAAAAAGGAAACCTGAATTTGAGGTGTGGCATCTGTAAAACAGAGCCGTGGACACATTCAGACATCAATCAATCAATCAATCAATCACCTTTATTTAACCAGGTAGAGCCCGTTGAGATCGAGATCTCTTTTACAAGGGTGACCTGGTCAAGTGGTCAGCAGCACACGTCACATTGGCAATAGGCTTAGATCTTCATGGTCATGTCAGCACGACTTCTCATCCTAAGTTCTGCTGCCTAAAATATGCTCGTTGCTGAGACATCCCATGCGTCCTGTTCTTTTACCAAAGGCAGAGATTAGAACAGTCAGCAGCAGCCAGACACGGGCACCTGGCACTCAGGTGAAACTGTGAGCAGAAGCTTCAGTTGACTTTGAGTGACCTCTCTGCTGAAAAGGCTCCAGCTTCACCCGCAGCAACCTGGAGAATTATCATTTCAAAGAAGTGACCAGAAAAGGTTATCCCTTTGAACAAAACGCCTCCATCCATACATCAAAGGACGAGCTTGACACAGCTCTTTGAGAAGGAATGGTTTCCACCAAGAGCCCCGAGGGAAACAGCTGAGCTCAAATTTGTACTTCCCAAAGTCAGGCAACATTAAATCCCCACCTTATCACAATAAAGACAAAAAATAAAAATAAAAAATCCCCAGTAGTCCGCTTAATATCATAAACTATAGATAGTGATACGAGTTTACATGTATGCACAGAGTTACAGTATAAGGTTTTAGAATAGTGCAACTAAATAAATGTGATAACATTTTGGTAAGCCATTTGTTTTTTATCAGCTGTCGCCATAAGACGAAGACAGGATTTTATGTCTATTTTTTTTCTATGCACAACTGTTACCAAATTATCTCAGGAAACATTGATCAAATTTTAATGAAACCAGCAGAAAGCAATCGACAAATAAACATCTACAGCTGCTTAACCCCTGGAGTCAACTCCATTCAAAACAGTTGCTATAGTGACCTGAAAAAAAAAAAAAACGAAAAACAAATGCCCATAACTCAAGTCAATAATACAAATGACCTGTAGTTTGGTGCAATAGTGATGGAGTTTTAAACAATTTAAGCTCAAACTGATGGTGGTGTAATCTTTGCTAATACATTTCTGTTTATTTGCAATAATCTCTTTCTGATAGTGAAATGTCTCATAACCATTGGATGGAGTTTGATCAAATGTTGAGGAAACAATAACTCAATGCACCTCTGAACTAACTGTTTTGAAGCCAACCCAATTCAAGATGGCAACTGTAGGAGTTTAGGTTCTGGTCAGTTTAATGACTTTACCATATTCCAAATAAAGTTGGAGCAGATTTTATCTGACACAAATTTTTAACGAGTTCACTCTTTTTTGGATTAAATTGATTAAATGTGACCAGACAAAATGTAATCTGACAGGAAACGTTAACTTATGTTTTTGATTGATTGATGTTTATTCATTCACTTTAAAAGAACAATACAAGACAGTTTCATCAGATACAAGAATACAAGTAGGATAAAATGAAGGGAGCAGAAAGAAGATGAAATCTTATTATATCTGCCCCTTATTTCACAGTTTGTTCAACCAATGATAACCTTCAAGCAACATCACAGAATGAATAATTCTACTTATTTTTCTAACTGTAATACACAAACTACATCACAAAATGAATAATTCTACTTAATTTTCCTAACTGTAATACATAAACTAGATCACAAAATGAATAATTCTACTTAATTTTTCTAACTGTAATACACAAACTAGATCACAAAATGAATAATTCTACTTAATTTTTCTAACTGTAATACACAAACTACATCACAAAATGAATAATTCTACTTAATTTTCCTAACTGTAATACATAAACTAGATCACAAAATGAATAATTCTACTTAATTTTTCTAACTGTAATACACAAACTACATCACCCATAATTCTACTTAATTTTTCTAACTGTGATACACAAACTACATCACAAAATGAATAATTCTACTTAATTTTTCTAACTAATACACAAACTACATCACACTTTTTTTTCTACCTAATTTTCCTAACTGTAATACACAAACTAGATCATAAAATGAATAATTCTACTTAATTTTTCTAACTGTAATACACAAACTAAAAGATGGCACAACATCAAGATGTTCACAAAATGAATAATTCTACTTAATTTTCCTAACTGTAATACACAAAATACATCACAAAAATGAATAATTCTACATGTTGATTCACCAGGAGATGAATCATTTAATTAACGAATCATTAAATTACAATCACAACATATTTACATAGATTGATCGATCAGTTTACTATACTAACGTTTCAGCAGATTTAAACATAGGAACAACAGAACACAAGTTAATGGGTCTTATTAACTTATTTCTGCAGCACAAACTTACAGTTTTACTTTTAGAAACAAATTTTAAGGAGAAAGATGGAGTATGAGTGATAAAAGGAAGTGAAGAGGAAATTATCTTGATATGTGTTAACCAGAAACCATGGCAGTTCCTCGGCAGCTTCCGCTCGACTTTTGGTCGAATGGCCATCAACGTTTTACCTGTGCGAAGATTTTTGGTCTCAGCCCGGCAAACTAGTCCCAGCCTTATTAACCGTTCTGCTACGGGTTAAAGGCGACCAGCGTTCAGCTTTCAGCGGCTCGCTACAAGTCGGCTTCCACTGCAGTAAGATAACAGCCTCAGCTCTGGTTTGGTTTTCAAGATAACAACTCCAGTAAGGAGATCCATTCACAGCCTGGAGCCGTGACACTCGGTTTAGGATACACAGCAGCTTGCTGTAACCCTTCGCTGACCGGACGGCGTCTTTGACTCATGACCCACCGTCCAACAGCTTGGAGAGAGAAGTCCAATGCATCTCAGAACCTCTCAGAGACTCGGAAGTTCAACTCGACTCTCATTTGAATCTCATTTGAATCTGACGAGCTGACAGGAAGTGTCCCTTAAGAAGGGAGTATGACCATCGTTACATTCAGCTTGCTCGTTGGTTTGTTTCACCAGAGAGAGCGGAGAACGTATGAAGGTCATTCAGGATAGGAGAGAAAAATAGTACGTCAGAAGACTTGCAGGTGTCAAAAACAGAGAATCTGTTTTTGAGAGTAGAGGGATTTGTTTTCAGAAAAAGGAGACAGACGACAAGTTTAGTCTACGGCTTTTCCCTCTGTCCTTAAACATTGCAAACAAATACTAAACGGATTGTTCATCAACTTTAGACATAGTTCTTCTGCACCATCGTGCCAGCATATTAAGAGTGACAACTCATGTTAATAACAGATTATCATAAAATGACAAAAGTTATTATACTGTTGATCAATTCTGAATGACCACAAATTAAAAGGAAGTCTATTTCTGAGTGATTTGTGTCTCTTAATTCAAAATAAATGTAATAAAATAGTGTCCACTTGTCTCCTTGAGAGCTTCAATAAAAGTGTAACACTAAGAGTTTCAGAGAGATGTGGAAAGGTGTAAATCCAGAACAGACATGAGGGCCTGTTCCACTACACAACGATTCACTGTCATGAGAAAACAAGTGGTGTGGTTGTAGCTCACAACATGAAGTCAAAGTGATCCTCAGACTGCAAGATCTTTGTTTACAACTTAAGCATTTAAATATTAGGCCCGACCCATTTTCTGTTAGCAAAACATTTCCTGAACCACATCTTATTTTTATGTCTAGAAAGTAGATTATTGGTTTCAGCTTCCATCGGCTCCCTGTCAAATTTAGGAGTTCAAAATCTTACTTCTAACCTACAAAGCCCTCAACAACCTAGCTCCAGCTTATATTACAGATCATATTGTTCCATATTTTCCTAACAGGGCACTTTGCTCTCCTGCTTACTCCTGGAGCTTTCAAAAACAGAATGGAAGGAAGATCTTTCAGTTATCAGGCTCCTCTCTTGTGGAACCAACTTCCAGTTTCTGTCTGTAAAGATTGACACACTGTCCAGTTTTAAGACTGGGCTTAAGACTTTCCTTTTTGAT
Source organism: Garcialebias charrua (assembly GCA_038048925.1). Lineage (NCBI taxonomy): Eukaryota > Metazoa > Chordata > Actinopteri > Cyprinodontiformes > Rivulidae > Garcialebias > Garcialebias charrua. Next base: position 7,278 of record JBBPBX010079247.1, read on the forward strand.
AAATCCTATACTGCTATAACCCTAGACCACTGGAGGACAAATTGACCTAATTTATCAAATGAAGTTACACATGCATACAAATGGTTTGTATTTGCAATTATACTTTCTTAATGTGATTTCTGTTTTTTTGTCTTTCCTCCTAAAGAAAAACCTGCTCGTCTTCATCCTGGACCTGCCATTGGGTATGTTCGTTTCTCCTTTCTGTCCTCTCAAACCCAGCCGGTTGAAGCAGATGGCCGCTTGCCCTGAGCCTGGTTTTGCTGGAGTTTTTTTACTCATTAGGGAGTTTTTCCTTTCCACCGTTGCCTCTGTTCTTGCTTAGGATGTGAGACTGCGACGGAATGAAGACTCAAAAGTAATCTGCTGGCTCCTTAGATAAACATTGCAATTAACTGACTTTTTATGTATGTGAATGTTTCTGTGCAGTGCCCTGAGATGACTTCTGTTGTGATTTGGTGCCATGTAATTTAATTGAAAGTTGTCATTGTATGTACAGGAACAACTGATTCACCTTTAGGGTAAATTTAAGCTGGCCGCTCCAGCTCATCAACATTTGTCAAACTATAAATTGCTATAAATTTGTACATTTCCAGAATTCCGTCTGTATAAAACATCACAAAGCTGAATTTGAGGCTAAATGTGTTGCAGAGAATAAAACCTTTTCATTGGAAAATGCTGTGTTTTGGATCTTTTTAACAGTGTATCTGCAATTGTATGTTAATTCAGCAAATGCTGCACGAGACTCAAATATTGTTCACATTAAATCTGAAAACATAATTCAGACGCTGCACGCGTCTGCAAAATTGGAGTACGGCGCGCTGGAGGCATCTTGTGTTTTAGCTCACATCTTCAAAAAAAAAAAAAAACTGTTCCCACAGACTGAAAGAGACAGCATTTGACTTTTACAAGCTTTGAGTCATTTCTGCCAACTCTGGCCGGCAGCAGCAGAACTGCTGTTATCTGATATGAAAAAACATGTTTTACTTTAAGTACTTTGGCACATGAATTTTCTTAAAGAGGGCATCGTGGAATTGTACAGTAAGAACTTTAGTGGAGCTAGCTGCAGGCTTCTAAAGTTGTTTCACAAAAAATAGTTTGTTCTGACAAACAAATCATAAATGCCAACTCTGACTAAAATCAGGCACTGCATCACTGCAATAATGAAAATCCTTCCCTAGCTAGTACCAGTCGAGCAGAGGGAAAAGTTCCTTCCACCAAAGCTTTCATTTAAAAAACGATCTGGCATGTGCTGAAGTGCCACATGGTCCACTTATAAATTTACCACTTAATGTCAAATGTCAAATTAATGTCAAATAATATAATGAATGATGGAACTCTGAAAATCCCTAAAGCGAATAGTGTGAGTGAAGGAGAAGGATTGGTCCATTTTTTTATAATAAAGTTGAAAAGTGGAATTGCTGAGGATAAAGTCAAAGGCGATCGCTGAAAGGAAGTGCTATCCATGATCCACAGCTGCATTGCTAATGATCTGACCTCTGAACAGAAAATGGACTCTGCTGATGAGGCATGTGTCTGTGAATGTGGAGGAATGGCTGATGTGACATAAAAAGTAAAATAAAAGAGGTTAAAGACCGTGTAAAGTGAAATTAAATTTGTGTTTTTAGTTTGTCACATGGCATAAATATGTGTTATTAATCACCCATATAAATCTGACTGATTAAAAACATTGTTTTCCTTATAAAATTAAGTGTCAAAAATCATGAAAAAACATGATTTTGACTTGCCCTGGAACGCTAGGGGCGTGTCAGTGCGTGGGCGTGGTTTCAGCGCAGTACTGCGCCGTGTCCAGCCCCCTTCAGAGCTGAGCTGTGTGGGGAGGCATACGGGGGAAGCAGAGATCCACCTGCTCCGTTTTTATCTGAGTTCTGGCTTCCATCAGCTCCTTTTTCCAAGAGTTACGCTGTTTTTAGTGCACTAACAACTCTGGTTATGTTTTTAAAGTTGAGGACACATAACTCCGCTGTTATAATCAGCGCTATTTTAGAAGATGAGCGGACTCGCGGTCCGACCCGGTCACATCGCATGCGGGGTCTGATCGCCTCTCACACACACGCACACGCGCGCGCGCGACCCGGTCACATCGCATGCGGGGTCTGATCGCCTCTCACACACACACACACGCGCGCGCGCGACCCGGTCACATCGCATGCGGGGTCTGATCGCCTCTCACACACACGCGCGCGCGCGACCCGGTCACATGCATGCGGGGTCTGATCGCCACACGCGCGCGCGGGGGGGCGGAGGTGCAGGTGGCATGTGGTCGCTCCAGCAGCACGCCAGTACTGGAGAGAGACGGTCGGTAGCGAGTGAACGGCTCCACCGAAGAACGCATTTATAACGGCTGGAGCTGCAGGGGGTGGGGCTTGTGACCGCGTGACGAAACGCGGTCACATTTAAACCACGCCTAAAAAATCCTGAAAGAGAAATGTGTTTATACACAGTTTGATCTATAACTCCAAAATTAATTGAGCTACAATTTTGAGACTTTTTACTCATTTACAAGATTACAATTACGACATTTATAATGTTTATTGAAGAAAATGTTGAAATTCACTTTACATGGTCTTTAAATGTTGGGCTTTAAATTTTGCTAGACTCATAAAGACATTTTGATTCTTTCAGTTTTGGTCCGCAAAGTAACAAATTCTCTGAAATGTTTGAAATGTGTCAGTTTGTTGACTAGTGGTGAAGCAGCGCCTTTAAATCTGAGTGTGTAAGAACGGGGCGTGAAATAAACAGATGGATCGAGGCAGTTTCTGCAGTATTACATACAGAAGTCCCTCGCTACTTCGCGGTTGTTTTTTGCGGTTTTTCAAGAATTGTCAACTTTTCACGTGATTGGGACAGTACGAGATAGAAAGTTAACCCCCCCAAAAAAGAACAGGTGCTGCCATTTTTTTGTTTTCTTTCAATAAGCCTATACTGTATCACCAGTCAAAAGAACTACATTACCCAGAAGCCAACAGTGCATCCAGCAGCTGCTTTCTGCCGAAATGGAGGGAAACTTTTGCAACACAAATCTATGCTATCTATGAAGTTTGCAGAACTGGCAGGAAAGTTTCAAATAATCCTGATGTTTCCTGAAGCTCAATTATCCACACGCACATCAGCCTGGACGGGGCGGTGGGCTTCATCGCTGCAGGGTATAGGTCTGCAGACCCTAACCGAGCTGGACCGGAACAGGGCTGCTGCTCTGCAGAGCTGGTGAGTAATGTTTTGCATATTGTACAGTACATAAACGTATGTTGTTAAAATTACGTAGGTTTAAGTGTT
>JBBPBX010079248.1:0-16432 GCA_038048925.1 Garcialebias charrua
ATATATATATATTATATTATAATATATATTATATACTGTATATATATATGTCATGATCCACGTTCTGTCTGTTTGTCATGTCATGTTCACAGCAAACACATCATTGTTCCCTCCTCCCACATGCCCAATGCCTCATTAACGATCATTGCACTCACCTGTTTGTTCCTGTATTTAAGCCCCACGTCCACAGTCATTCCTTGCCAGATTTATGAACGGTTTTGCCTAGTAGTTATCCAGCGCCCATGTCTTGTCCTGTCTTGCCTGCTACGACTCTGTTTTGGTTTTTTGGTCTCACGTCTCTCGCCTCAGCCCCTATTGGTACTGTCTCGGACTCTGCTTCCCTGGTTTTGACTCCTGCACACGCTACTGGACTTCGCCCTCCTGCCTCTCCCCTTGTCGGACCTGTTCAGCCATCTGCCTCACGGAAACGAACCCAAGACTGCCTTTCACGACCACGAGTAAAGCCTGCCTCTTTCAACATTATTCGCCTCTCTGCCAACCTGTGTATGATCTCGCTTCGAACCAAGGAAAACCCCCTTCGTGTGAAAGTCCGCACGAAGCATCAACGTAAACAAGGAAGTAAAGCCGGACTACGTCACTACCGGCCTACGTCATCAAGGAATTCCCTTCCGATCAAAAACAGCCTAAAAAGGTTAGTGTTTTTATTAAAGATAAAAACATCTACCTGTTCAAATCCTGTCACTAATATTATAATCTCTTGTGCAGAACTCAAGTTACCGGTGACGATCAGGACCCATTCCAGCTTCCTGTTTCTCAATAAAATTGTTAAAACTTTTCCAGTGTTCGGTTTATTAGTGAAACTCAAAAACTCAGTCATGACATTAAATCTGGCCAAACAGAGTTTCACTACCACACTGGTTAACAATTTTTTTGAAAACAAACAAACTGATCAGTCAAGTGTCCAGTTTACAACCTGTCTCTCACCTCATTCTGATTCTAGAACTGAGTATCTGGCGCCATCTGTTGGACTAGCCCAGTCATCACAGGCCATGGCTTCCAAGGAACCTAAACTGACTCCTCCTGAGGTTTTTTCTGGTGACTCATCTCAATGCAGACCATTTCTGACTCAATGTGAAATACAGTTTGAACTACAACCCTCTGCTTTTCCATCTGAACGTTCAAAGGTGGCCTATGTAGTCTCCTTATTATCTGGCAAAGCTAAAATTTGGGGCACTGCTGAATGGGCAAGAGACTCACTGATCTGTTACAAGTACAGAGATTTTTCTGCTGAACTAATGAGAGTGTTTAATCATGTTCTTCCCACTCAAGAGTCAACCAGAGGACTTTTAAAATTACGTCAAGGCAACCGCAGAGTCTCTGAGTTAATTATTGATTTTCACACTCTGGCTACTGACAGTGAATGGAATGAGAAAGCTCTTCAAGATATCTTTTGGCAGGCTCTCAATGACGACATCAAGGATGAGTTGGCTGCACGTGATCCTCCGTCCACCCTCAGAGAATTGGAGGCAGTGGCCTCCAGGATTGATTTACGCCTTCAAGAACGTCGCAGAGAGGTGAGGCAAACTCGGTCTGAAAGGGTAATGTACTCAACCCCCAGATTCTTCACCCCAGAGCCAAAACCACTTTCACCACCCTCACCATCTGCAGAGGAACCCATGCAAATTGGAAGGTCCAGACTGTCTCAACGAGAGAGAGAAAAGAGGCTTCAGGAGGGATTATGCTTTTATTGTGGAGTTGCAGGACACCAAGTTGCTACATGCCCGGTCAAGTCCAGAACTGCTCACCAATATCCAAAATATAGAGCCGCCACCTCCTCAACAGGACCACCTCTACTTCACGTCAGCGCAAACCTCCAAGCCAATGGTAAGGAAATACCAGTAAGACTTTTTATTGATTCTGGTGCAGACTCTGAATTTATGGACATTAATTTTGCAAAATCTCTGAACCTCCAGACGTTTCCTACAGAGATACCTCGCAGAGTTCTAGCTCTAGATGGTCACCCTATCAATCAGACTAGTATGGTGACACAAGAGGTTCAACTCCAGATTTGTGGTAACCATGTCGAGAAAGTAAGATTCTTCCTCATCAACTCTCCAGATTTACCCATTGTGATGGGAGCTACTTGGTTGAAGAAACACAATCCTCAGATCGACTGGAGAAGCAGCAACATCCTGGGGTGGTCTGAGCAATGTTTATCTTCTTGTCTACAATCTGCACAACAGACCAGTGATATTATCAAAATAAAGGAGGAGACTCCGGATCTGACTCATGTTCCTCATTGCTACCACGATCTAGCCAAAGTTTTTAGCAAAAGTAAAGCTATGTCTTTACCACTCCATAGGCCCTACGACTGCTCAATTGAGTTATTACCAGGCACTACACCGCCAAGGGGACGCTTGTTTTCTTTGTCCCAGCCCGAACAAAAAACTATGCGAGAATACATTTCTGACTCCCTAAAAGCAGGAATTATCAGACCCTCATCGTCACCTGCAGGTGCTGGTTTCTTTTTTGTTGGAAAGAAGGATGGGTCACTTCGACCATGCATTGACTATCGTGGGTTAAATGACATAACCGTAAAGAATAAATATCCTCTGCCTTTAATGACTTCTGCATTTGATCTAATTCAGGGTGCCAAAGTATTTACCAAACTGGATCTTCGTAACGCATACCATCTGGTCAGAATTAAGGAAGGAGATGAATGGAAGACTGCTTTCAACACCCCATCAGGTCACTACGAATATCTTGTTATGCCTTTTGGTTTAACCAACGCCCCAGCAATCTTTCAGGCACTAGTCAATGATGTACTCAGGGATTTTATCAATATAAATGTTTTTGTTTACTTGGATGACATTCTGATCTTTTCCAAGGACTTAGATTCACATATCAAACACGTTCATGCCGTCCTCCTCCGTCTCCTACAAAACAATCTTTTTGTCAAGGCTGAGAAATGTGAGTTTCACACGACCAATACCACTTTTCTTGGCTTCAAAATCACACCTGATCAAATATCCATGGATCCCTCAAAAACTTCTGCAGTTCTAGATTGGCCAATACCTCAATCACGGAAACAGTTACAACGTTTTCTTGGTTTTGCAAATTTCTATCGAAGATTTATTAAAAATTACAGTTCCGTCGCTTCTTCTCTCCATGCCTTAACCTCCACCAAAAACTCTTTCATTTGGAATCAAACTGCTGAATACGCCTTCAGTAAATTAAAATCCTTGTTTACCACGGCTCCTATCCTTAGATTCCCTGATGTGGATAAACAATTCATCGTTGAAGTTGATGCCTCTGATACGGGCATTGGGGCCGTTTTAAGTCAACGCAGTGATGATGAAAAAATTCACCCATGTGCATTTTTCTCCAAGTCTCTCTCCCCAGCTGAGCGCAACTATGATCAGAGTCAGAGAGTCAGAGTCAGAGTCAGAGTCAGAGAGAATTTATTGTCATTTGCACCGCATGTAGTACATGTGTTGAAAACGAGATTATGTACACAGGGTCCCAGTTACATCCAACAACAAATGCAAGAGAAATACAATAATAACATCTAGGATTAACTAAGAGAGACATCACATCAGCTAGTAATACACTAAGCCCTAATGTAGTAGAAAAACATCATTATAAACAGCAGCACGAACATGAGCAGATGGTCACAGATGAACGCAGCAACAAGAAACAGATCAGTATCAGTATGATGTGACATTTTGCAGTGTTTATTCTTATTATTTATTTATTCATGAGTCTGACAGCCTCAGGGTAGAAGCTGTTTCTCAGTCTAGTGGTTCTACATTTGATGCTCCTCAACCTCCGTCCCGAGGGGAGTGGTGCAAAGAGTGAGTGTGCTGGGTGAGTGAGGTCTTTCATGATGCAGGTGGCTCTTTTTCTGCATCTGGAGGTGTAAATGTCTGTGATGGTGGGGAGACTGACTCCCACAGACTTCTGTGCAGCCTTCACCACTCTCTGCAGAGCTTTTCTCTCTGCAACTGTGCAGCCTCCATGCCACACGTTGATGCTGGAGCACAGGACGCTCTCCACTGCACACCTGTAGAACGAGGTGAGGACTGGGCTTCTCAGACCGGCTCGTCTCAGCCGTCTGAGGAAGTAGAGTCTCTGATGACCTTTCTTGATCAGGCTGGTGGTGTTGTTGCTCCAGCTGAGGTTATCATTCATGTGTACACCCAGGTATTTGTAGCTGGAGACCACCTCCACCGCAGATCCACCTATATACAGTGGGGTGTGGGTGTGTTTGTTCCTTCTGAAGTCCACAATCATCTCCTTCGTCTTCTTCACATTCATGTGAAGGTTGTTCTCTTTGCACCAGCTCTCCAGATGTTCCACCTCCTGTCTGTAGCTGGATTCATCATTATCTGTGATGCATCCCACCACAGCTGTATCATCTGCAAACTTAACAATATGACAGCCTGGATGTGTGGCTGTACAATCATATGTGAGCAGAGTGAACAGAAGAGGGCTCAGCACACATCCCTGAGGAGAGCCAGTGCTGAGGGTGATGGTGGAGGAGGAGAAGTTGTGGATCTTCACGGACTGTGGTCTGTCTGTTAAGAAGTCTAAGACCCAGTTACAAATAGAGGGGCTTAGTCCAAGTGTGGATAGTTTGTCTATCAGAGTTTGGGGGATCATGGTGTTGAAGGCAGATGTGAAGTCCACAAAGAGCAGACGCACGTATGAGTCCTTCTGATCCAGGTGGGTGAGAGCAGTGTGGACCACGGAGGAGATGGCGTCCTCTGTTGATCGGTTCTCACGGTATGCATATTGATGAGGGTCCTCGTTGATGTTGACGGCTGTCTTGATGTGGGACATGACCAGTTTCTCAAAACATTTAGCGACTATCGGGGTGAGAGCCACCGGTCTGTAGTCATTCAGACCAGTCACTGTGGAGCTTTTTGGGACTGGGATTATTTTTTTTTTGGGACTATGATGTAGGAGATCGTGAACTACTCGCTGTTAAGTTGGCTCTTGAAGAATGGCGTCATTGGCTAGAGGGGGCTAATCATCCCTTCATCGTTCTCACCGACCACAAAAATCTTGAGTATCTACGATCTGCCAAGAGACTTAATCCACGTCAAGCAAGGTGGGCTCTGTTCTTTGGACGTTTCAATTTTTCCCTTTCCTACAGACCCGGGACCAAGAACGTCAAACCAGATGCTCTATCTCGTTTGTTCGAGAAGGAACAGACCAGTGGTCCAGAGGAGTACATACTACCCAAAGAGATACGTCTGTCCATCACCCAGGTCGAGAGGGAGGTCAGGGAGGCCCACCAGAACCATCCTCCACCCAGGGAATGCCCGGCTGACCGCCTTTTTGTACCAGATCACCTCATCACAAAGGTACTCATGTTCTGCCATGCTTCGCCTATTTACTGTCATCCAGGGATTGAGAGAACTCTAACCATAGTCAAGTCACAGTTCTGGTGGGGTTCCTTGTCTAAGGACGTTAGAGAGTTTGTTGGGGCCTGTACCCAATGCTCCCTGGCTAAACCCTCTCGACGTCCACCGGCGGGTCTCCTGAGGCCACTGCCCATACCATCACGCCCCTGGTCACATCTTGCAATGGATTTCGTCACCGGCTTACCACTGTCTGGAGGTAAAACAGTCATTCTAACTGTCGTTGACCGGTTTTCCAAGATGGTTCATTTGATTGCATTGGAGGGGCTACCCACAGCCAAGGAACTAAGCAATGTCATGATTAAGGAAGTATTCAGGTTGCATGGGATACCCAAGAACATTGTGTCTGATCGGGGTCCCCAATTCATCTCTAAGTTTTGGGGCGAGTTCTGTAAGACTCTTGGCATTGAACTAAGTCTCTCCTCAGGCTATCATCCCCAGACTGATGGACAATCTGAGCGCGCCAATCAGGAGATGGAGACCCGCCTACGCATTCTCTGTGGTGATGATGGGACCAAATGGGCAGAACATCTTCCTATCGTCGAGCATGCTATGAACTCTCTTCCTTCGAGCGCCACTGGTCTGTCTCCGTTCTATGTCCTCTATGGGTTCCAGCCACCAGTGTTTGCCGCCCAGGACCAGGCTGCTATGGTCCCCTCTGCGTTCCAAGCAGCTCAACGATGTCGCCGAGTCTGGACCAAGGCCCGCAAACAACTCCTCAAGACTTCTGCAGTCTACACGAGGTCGGCCAACCGTCGTCGGACCCGGGAACCTGCTTATCAAGAAGGACAAAAAGTGTGGCTATCCACCAAGGACTTGCCTCTTCGTGTTGACTGCAGGAAATTGGCTCCCCGCTTCATTGGACCTTTTCCCATTTCCAAAGTGGTGAACCCGGTGGCAGTCAGGCTCAGGCTCCCTAGCACCATGAAGATCCATCCAACGTTCCATGTGTCTCGGGTCAAGCCCGTCCAGTATTCTAGGTTCATGCCCGCCTCCAGGCCTCCTCCTCCTGCCCGACTCATTGACGGCTCTCCTGCCTACACCATCAACCGTATCATGCGTTCTCGACGCTGGGGACGGGGTGTCCAGTACCTCATTGACTGGGAGGGTTATGGCCCTGAGGAACGTTCGTGGGTGCCTGCTCGCCACGTCTTGGACAGACAGCTCGTCGCCCGGTTCCACCGGGATCACCCTGATCAGCCTGGTGGTCCGTCAGGAGCCGGACCTTGAGAGGGGGGTACTGTCATGATCCACGTTCTGTTTGTCATGTCATGTTCACAGCAAACACATCATTGTTCCCTCCTCCCACATGCCCAATGCCTCATTAACGATCATTGCACTCACCTGTTTGTTCCTGTATTTAAGCCCCACGTCCACAGTCATTCCTTGCCAGATTTATGAACGGTTTTGCCTAGTAGTTATCCAGCGCCCATGTCTTGTCCTGTCTTGCCTGCTACGACTCTGTTTTGGTTTTTTGGTCTCACGTCTCTCGCCTCAGCCCCTATTGGTACTGTCTCGGACTCTGCTTCCCTGGTTTTGACTCCTGCACACGCTACTGGACTTCGCCCTCCTGCCTCTCCCCTTGTCGGACCTGTTCAGCCATCTGCCTCACGGAAACGAACCCAAGACTGCCTTTCACGACCACGAGTAAAGCCTGCCTCTTTCAACATTATTCGCCTCTCTGCCAACCTGTGTATGATCTCGCTTCGAACCAAGGAAAACCCCCTTCGTGTGAAAGTCCGCACGAAGCATCAACGTAAACAAGGAAGTAAAGCCGGACTACGTCACTACCGGCCTACGTCATCAAGGAATTCCCTTCCGATCAAAAACAGCCTAAAAAGGTTAGTGTTTTTATTAAAGATAAAAACATCTACCTGTTCAAATCCTGTCACTAATATTATAATCTCTTGTGCAGAACTCAAGTTACCGGTGACGATCAGGACCCATTCCAGCTTCCTGTTTCTCAATAAAATTGTTAAAACTTTTTCAGTGTTCGGTTTATTAGTGAAACTCAAAGACTCAGTCTTGACAATATATATATATATATATAGTGTAAAAATAATGTTTAAAATATACAATTTAAATATTTATATATGTACAGTATTTTCATTACATTTTTTTATTTTATTTTAAAATAAAATGTGATTTGTTTCCTAACTTTTCAGCTGGATATTTTTTTTTCAACTATAAAAAGGTCGATGATCATATTTTTGCTTATGTTTCAGTGTGAGACTGTCACTAAGATATCGAGCACCACTTTGTGAATTTTACTGAAACTTTTAGGCAACATTTCTACAACAGATTAGTTTATAGAGTCAACTTGATTCAATACGGACGCCAAAGCCAACTGACCTAAAAATAAAGCTTTAATGGGATCAAACTTTTGCAGATTTTAAACTACAACTTGTTTGCGTAGCTGAGACTGAACCTCTAATGTTTATTTTGGGCGCTAACAAACTGCACATGATCTTCGCCTAAAACATTATCATTTACTCTTGAGAGTAACAATGTCTGTTAGCAAAATATCTCTTAAACCACTAGATGAATATTGATAAAACTTTTAAGGAAATAATGACTAGGTGCATATGAGTGGCACGGCGGCTCACTTGGTAGAGCTGTTGTCTCTTAGTGAGAAAGTTGCTGGTTCAAATCCCGGTCCAGGGCCTTTCTGGGTGGAGTTTGCATGTTCTCTTACTGCATGTGTGGATTTTCTCAGGGTACTCCTGTTTCCTCCCACAGACCAAAAACATGCATGTTAGGCTGATTAGTAGCTCCTAACTGTCCCTAGTTGAGAATGAGAGAGTGAATGGTTGTTTGTCTCTATGTGTCCCTGTGATGGACTGGAGGCCTGTCCAGGGTGTCCCCCGCCTCTCGCACAGTGATAGTTGGACATGGGCACCAGTGACCCCCATGACCCGAAAAGGAAGAAGCGGGTAAAGATAATGGATGAATGGATGGATAGCTAGAACTTTTGGAGTCAACTCAATTCAAGATGGCTACCACAGCAGATAGACACTGCAAACATAAAATTGTTTACAATTTAGACATTTTAACAGAAGCTGAAAGTTGATATGTCTGTAGCTATAAGAATCATCCTCATCCTTTCTGAGCGTGAAAACTCACATTGTTGCATGAACAAAATGTTCATGTTCAAAATGTTTACTAGCCCTATTGCATATGCCACTTTACCTCTATACCAATATCAACTACCTCATACATATACTGTGTACATAAACTTCATATGCTGCTTTGTCACTCTATTACAAATGTCAATGCCAGAACTTTCATTTTATTTTATAGATATACTTTTTACACTTTTATACTACTATGCAAAAAACTCAGGACAGTATTACACTTTTGTTATTTCATTTTATGCTTATGTTTATTAAATGTTTAGTGTTTTAGTGTTGGTGTAACTTTTCATACTTTCATACTACTACTATGCAAAAACTACTATGCAAAAACTCAGGACAGTATTACACTTTTATTATTTCATTTTATGCTTATGTTTATTAAATGTTTTAGTGTTTAAATGTTTACTGTTGCACCGAGGGACAGAGAGAAATGCAATTTCAATCCTGTGTATGTCCTGTACATATTGCAGTTTTGACAATAAAGTTGACTTTGACTTTGATGTTCATAATTTCTTAACATAAGAGCTTGTTAGAATTTAAGGGCTAACATGTTTTGCCTTTTTTTTTTGGCAGAGTTTTAGGCTAATATAGAAAAGCTGATTATTATTTGGTTTTATATAAAATAAAATACAACTGTCCAAACTGGACTTCAATGGCATAACAAGGTTTGTCACATTCCTTGTCATCTGTGAGTCTGTTCCCAAGCATTGATTCATGCTTTTTAATGAAAAACAGACGTCTCGGATGAGAGTCGGACATTAAAAAGAAATATGAACACGTGCGCAGTCTGTGTACGTCGTCCATAAATCTGCATAAGATCATCTCACCCAGAAAGAGTCGCAGTGATGGAGGGTGCAAATAATCACATGCTAAGCCTGTTCTGAGAGAACAAACAAGGAGCTCACTGCTGTTCAACCCAACACACACACATACACACACATAAAACACGGCCCTTCTTCTAAGCTTGCAGTTTGGGAAATGGGTCAGATGTGGCTGCGATTTATGTGCCTTTGTGTTTGTCTTTGTGGGCCGGCGTTTGTGTCTTGGTGGGGAAGCGGCGAGTCAGACAGTGACTAATCAAGTTTTACTGTGGCTGTGGCAGAATGCAGATGTTTCTCACAAGCGTCTCGCTCTGATTTAATGATGAAACGCAGAAGGCAAAAGGACGCAGACTCCAGAGAGGTGCCAAGAGCAGAACACATCAATACAAGAGTCAGGAATCAAAAGTGGAGAGATTGTGATTTATATGTCACTTTTTATTTGAGCATTACGACGTTTGGGAGCTCTTTGTATCTCTGCCACTTTGATCTTTTTTTTAAGAGTTCAAAAATGTTGTTTTTGACTGTGTTTATGTCGTCAAAACAGAGTCTGACGGAGGCTGTGCTACCTTTTTTATATATATATTATTTTTCCGGATGCGCCCAAAGGAAACGTGATGTTCTGTTGACAGGATGTAGTGTGGATCAGCTGGTAATGTGTCACCGGAACTGATGCTTCATGGAATGTTACAGCTTGTCAGGAAAACTGCAGGGAATAGATTTTTATACTTAAATGTTTTTTATTATATATATTTATAGTAGAAAACAGAAAAAAATGTTAAATGAAAGGTGTATGTAGTTATTTTTAAGCGTGAGTGACAAATAACGCAGCTCTGTCATGTTATTTCAGAAATTCAGCAGCACAAATGCCAAACAATGACAAGAGTGGAAAAATCAAAATCAATCAGTTCTACAAGGAGACCACAGGAGTACGACAGAGTATCAGGGCTACACAGGATAAAAATAAAAAAAAGAATAGTATTATTTTTATTTTTTTAGATTAAAGTATAAATATTGACAAAAAACAATGTAAATGTGTATGTTACTCCAGCAAGTACTCTATATGATACTCCAGTACAGTAAATACTTTGCATGCTACTCATGTAACTGCTCAGTGTGTTGCTCCTGTAACTACTCTGTTACTCTAGTATTCACTCTGCAGGTTAATATAGTATTCACTCTGTATGTTACTCCAGTAAGTACCTTGTATTTTCATCTACCGTATTTTCCGGTGTATAGGTTGTACCTTTTTATGTTTTTTTCAAGGCCTGCGACCTATATATGGCTTGTTATCACTTTAGGTGAAACAAATTTTTATATCCAACTCATTTCACAATTACATTCATTTATTAAGGAAAAGTTCAGCTCAGACATATATTTGCTATAATTTTTATCAAACAAATAATTGTTTTTAAGTGTTAATCTTCTTAAAAGCCTTGCTGTGCGCTCCTGTGCCAGACATTTGCAGCAGAGCTAAACGTAGGTGCGACATATACACCAGTGCGACCTATACACCAGTGCAACCTATCTAGGGATTTTTCCAATCTATTGATGATAATTGGACAATGCGACCTATACACCAGAAAATACTGTAGTTAAGTACTCTACATGATACTTGTTAGGGACCTTGCATGATGCTTTGTATTCACCTGGTATGTCCCTCTGTAAATACAGATTATTTAGTGTTTAACACCCTGATAAATTTCAAATGTTTACTCTGAACGTTGACTTCCAACACTCTCTGAACACCTGTAGGCTGAAGTATCTGATGTACAGTAGAACAATGATTTGAGCTTTTTTTCATCAACCTACGGAGTTTAGAGACTGTTTTTTTTTTTTTTAGGTTAACATTCCAGGTTCGTGTTTGTGACTTTTGTGATGATTAAAACAAGTTTTGTCAAATAAGCTGCTTAAGTCACAGACTGCTTCTCCTAAAATATTAAAACTTTGTAAAAAAATGAGCACAGAACCCTTAGATACAATAATAAAAACTAAATAAACCGATTCATCTGGGTTGAGGAGCTCAGTGGGTTCATGACCTCTGGCATATAAAGTCTTGAAAGATAGTTTTTCTCAGCACTGAGATTTTTATGTCAGTAGCATTTTAAATACTTTAAATTTTGATTTACAGCTTATTGATATAATAAAATTCATAAAAATAATAATAATAATAATAATAATAATAGTAAACTTAATCCTATTTTCTTCTTCTGAGTGACCCTATCTCTGTCATACAAGAGAATCTCAGTCTTGGCATTTCATGAACAGCATGTACTTCCCATGATGACCAGCAGATGGCAGAGCGCCTTTGGTCTCCAAGGCAGGTGTTGGAGAGCAGGGCAGAGGGGGAGGCAGGGGTGAGATGCAGGAGTGAGTTTTGTTTTCCTGGTTGACTGATCTCCCTTCGTGGTTTGATTGTGAGAATGGACTCGTGGGAAGTGTTCGCTCACCGCAGGTGTCAGGCTGCAGTTAGATAAGATTATTTGTGGTGGTGAGGAGGTTGCATTATTTTCTGTGTGTGTGGGGGGTGGTTGTGTGTGTGAGTGCTCTGTGTCCCTGCAAGTGCTTCTTCTCATTAAATGTCTGCCTGGTAGAAAAGCAGTGGTATATAGTGTTCATTTGGAACGCGCCTCAACACAGAAGTTGTTTTGGACTCACACACTGAGCTCCATATGGTCCCACTCAGGAGGAGAAGGATGAGGAAGGAGGCAGAAAACTCCCAGTTACAAACCCCGCTCTGCTTGTTTTCTGTCACATTAAACCAGACGTCGGATCTGTTCAGAGTTTGCTTACGATTTTCACACAAAGGAAAGCAAAACTTTATGCAACATGCTGCATGGATCTTTTCAGGCTGCTTTGTCTTTTGCATTTGGGACAAACTCCTTTAAAAAAACACTCAGTCAGGTAGTTATAAATAAGTTTACTGTAGTTTTGTTAGCTTTCACATTATTAACAAGTGTGAAACCACAGGACTGAGTCTTTACAACAACTACAGAAAAATACAAGGTATCACTTTAAAAAAGTGACAACCTGACATTTGTTGTCTACATGAATGCTCCTACAAGCACCCTGCGGATGTTGTCCATCATGGTGCACTAAGATTCATAACTGGCTGTGATTATCGTACCCACCACTGCACCCTGTATTCACTGGTTAACTGGACATCATTAGACTCACTCAGACCTTTCCATTGGTACATTTTCATCTTTAAATCACTTCTTGGTCTGCTGCCCTCATACATCTCCTCCTACATGTCTTTGCGTGAGTGCAGTTACAGCGTGCGCTCTCAGGACATAATCACCTGCAGTGTTCCGTCAGTGAGGACTGAACTTGGAAAAAGGGCCTTCTCCTATTATGCTCCTGCTTCCTGGAATATCTTACAAAAAGACTTAAAGGTGCTATATGTAGTTTTTGGAACACGCTGGAACTTAGAAAAATTTTGAACAGAGACACGTTTCTGGTCCCTCCCCCTTGCTCTCGGCTGAACTGCAGCTCAGCCTCCATAGCTCCACCTCCACTGCATGTCCTGTTTCGTGAATGCGCATGTGTGCAGCTGCTGCAATGTTCTGTGTTTATATGTTAATATAACGTTCTAAAAAATAAAATAAAAACATGGAGCGCTGGTCCAGCACACCAGAACACCAGGAAATCTGCAGAGCCTCGCGCAGCCACGTTGAACCCGAGTTTAATTCGCTCATGACAAATTCATTCATTTCCTCATCATTTCAGTCATGGAGTCAGCGGAGGAGGAAGCGATCACTTGACTTTTGGCAAAAAACCAAAAGAAAAGTCTAGATCAGGGATGAAGAAGGGGAATTTAATACATTTGTGTCGCATACAAAACAGTCCTGCATCGCTTTGCAATCCTTTGAACGAGAACGTGCGCGGGGGTGTGGGTTAGGGGCGTGAGAAGCTCTGTTTTTATTGGCTGGTTAAAAACGCTGTTTTTATTGGCTGGTTAACGGTGGGTCACTGTGGGTTTTTAGAAATGCTTGTAGAGAAGCCAGAGGACTATAGTTTTTTTCAGAGATTACTTGTCTAACATCAGTCTGTTAGGAGATAGTGACAGAGTGAAGAAATATGTTAAAAATATATTTTTAGAAAAGTTACATATAGCACCTTTAAAGCTCTCGGCCTTGACCTTTCTGAATGGTTTTAAGAATCTGTTAGAATCCTGGCAAAACCCAATGCAGATATGTTCTTGTTTTTGATTTTATACATCTATCTTATAATGTTTTGCTAGTTTGTGTTACTGTGTTTTAAAAAAAAATCTGTATTTTTCTCTTGTGTTTTTCTATTGTTTAAGGAAATTCTACCATTGCTGTTCATCATTCTTTAGTTTGTAGCAGGTCGCTCTTGTAAATGAGTCCACGAGGCTAAATGAGATTTACCTGACTAAATAAAGGTTGAATGAATGAAGGAATGCATGTCACCCGCCACTTGTCATGCTGGAGTATTACACTAAGAGCTTCATCTATCATTATGTACAACCTCATGTTATACAGCAATATCTCATGCTCACATCCTGACATTTTAGGAGATATTTCAGTCGCACAAAACACTCAGAACTTAGCGTCTTAGCTGGCGGGCACAGTCACATTCAGAGATTACAGGAAGGCGACCGCAGCCAGTTTGTTTTATAATACTGTACTATGATTGTATACTATAATCATTCCTAATAATAATCTATATTTTATAACATCCGAAACAAAAAAGCCACCATAGCTAATCAGTAAGGATACATGGATTCTATACACTGTAGAAGAAGAACATGGACTCGGTGATAGCAGAATAATAACATTAATACATGCACACGTTAAAATCTCAGAAATATCTTTTAATCAACTGATCGGTGTTTAAACTCTTAGAGCTTTCCCTGTTTGGAAAATGTGAAAGTAATTTTCCATGTGTTCCCTGATTTCCAGAGTTGCTGGGAACCCTGAAATCACTCCACTCCTCTGCTACCACTGCAAATTTTAGCTACATCCATTATCTTTACCTACCCTTTTCTTTCTTTCGTATCGCATGGGGTCATTGGTGCCTATATTCAGCTATCACTGTGCGAGAGGCAAGGGACACCCAGGACAGGTCTCCAGTCCATCACAGGGACACATAGAGACAAACAAACATTCACTATCTCACTCACACATAGGGACAATTCAGAGTTGCAAATCAGCCTATCCTATAAATAAAGGTTGAATGAACAAATGCATTATTTTGGTTTTTGGACGTTCAAGCTCAGAATATTTATTATCCCCAAGGTGCAATTTGTTTCACAGTCAGTAAGCCCACAAAACATCCATAAGACATTGAGACATTAAAATAACAGTACAGACATCATCACTGTTGTTTAGAAGCCTGATCGCTACAGGGATGAGTGAGTTTTTCAGTCTGTCCGTGCATCATCTGGGCAGCAGATACCTGCATTCAGATAGAAGCAACCTGAACTCATCATGGAGTGGATGATCAGGATCTGCCAGAATCAACCTGGCCTTGTTCACTGACCTCACCTTGTCAGTGTAGATCACCCCAGATGAAACCAGAGTACCTGGAGCAAACCCACGCATGCATGGAGATGTAGGGGTTCAGGGGTGATCAGTTTTACTGATTTTACCTGTCCACCAGATGTAAATTGAGCAGGGTTTAGACTGACACAAATTATCATCAATAATTCATGGGTTCTCTCTTTTTCAGATTAAATCAATACATTTTGTGACCAGCTGTTAAGATGTAACAGGCATGAAACGTTAATTATAGTTGGCATACTAGGAGTACTGCCATTTATGTTTATGTTTATTAAATTTGTTCATTTTTTTTTACAAAAGAAACAATACAAGACAATCCCATAAATGATAATGTACAAAATATAAAAAAATGAAAGGTAGCAGAAAGAAGAATAAATCTTATTATATCTGCCCCTTTTTTCCAACAATCAGATTAAACAATAATAATCTTCAACCAACAGTACAAAATGACTAACTCTTTCTAATTTTCTAACTAATACAATACACATTACGCTATTTCATATATTTTTAACACATTCGTTTTGATCATTTTCTTAAATGTAAACATTGACTTGGCATTTTTAACTACATTCTCCAAGCCATTCCATAATCTAATTCCCTGGATTGAGGTAGAACGTCCCTTCAAACTAGTTCTGAATTGTGGTTTTACAAACATCTCTGTCCCCTTAAGATTATAACAACTTTGTCTTTTAACAAAATGCATTTGGATATTTAAAGGTAATGCATTATTTTGAGCCCTATACATAACTGATAAAATATTATAGTCTACCAAATCATGGAACTTCAATAACTTCAGTTGATAAAATAATGTACTTGATGGATGACGGTAATGTTTTCTAGTGATAATTCTTACAGCTCTTTTCTGTAATACAAAAATAGGCTTTGTGATTGTTTTACACGCATTCCCCCAAACATCAATACAATAGATTAAGTGTGGAACAATGATTGTGTTATACAACAAATACAGAGCTTTATCATTCAATAGGTCTCTGACTTTGTACAGTACTGCAATCGATTTAGCTATTTTTATTCTTACAGAATTTATGTGTTGTTTCCATGTCAGTTTGTCATCAATGATAACACCCAAAAACTTCACCTCACTCACTCTACAAATCTCAACACCCTCAATTTTGAGTGGAACATCAACAGTTTTCTTTTTATTACTGAATATCATGTAATTAGTTTTTTCTAGATTTAATGATAATTTATTTATTTTAAACCAAGTTTGTATCTTGACAAATTCTGTCTTTATCAATTCCAACATTTGTTCTATATCTTCACCTAAACAGAAAAATGTGGTATCATCAGCAAAAAGTACACATTTAAGGAGTCCTGACACATTTACCAAGTCATTCACATATAAAATAAATAGCTTTGGTCCAAGTACAGAGCCTTGGGGAACTCCACATGTGATATTACAGAGGTCAGATCTTACATCATTTATTTGTACAAATTGTTTCCTATCTTTCAAGTAGCTAGATACCCACTGTAATGCTGGTCCTCTAATACCATATTTGTTCATTTTTCAAGGAGAATGGTGTCAATAGTATATGCGCTTTTTTTAAATC
>JBBPBX010079249.1:0-16432 GCA_038048925.1 Garcialebias charrua
CCTACAATGCTGTGATTGCTGGTATCACTCAGCCCTCTGTGAATAGCAAACAACCATCAGGGTGCTAACGATCCTTTGTTAGGCTGATGGTCCTCCTTGATCATGTGAGCAGCTGGTTTCGGCTGTCATCAGCCAACTGGTTGTGTAACACTGTGAGAGGGTGCTATTTATAAGACTGAGCTGAACCCAGCACCTCAGACTGAGGAAGTCTTTCGGACGAAAGACGAAACGTTTCTACAATTTTTTTTGCTTTGTTTTGTTTTGTTTTTTTGAATGTCCAGAGGACCAGACTTAGCTTTTTTAGATTTTTCTACCTGGATTATTGAGCATGCATCAGGGGATGGGGGTTATTGATTTCATCAGCACGAATGGTTTTTAATCAGCATGTAGAGGGGATCCCTCGATTGACCCAGAGGAGGCGGTCCTTGGATGAAGGTTGAAGACCAACGTTGGAGTTGCAGGTCCCCACATCGAAGGTTGCAGGCTGGATGGCTTCCAGTCGGTGCCACCCTGGTTCAATGTGTCATGCAATTATGTGGTTTTAGGTGGGCTTATGATTGGGATTCTACATTAAGCCTTACCTATATGCACCTGGTATGTAAGCTATCATGGATTAGATCAGCTACAATTACCAATTAAGGGGTGGATCAATGCTGTAAAAATCAGATATAGGGATGTCTACCTATAGAGTTTTGGAGGGCTTCTGTAACGAAGGCCTCTTCTTTCAAACTATTCCTCCATTCATTACTTAGTTTAGGTTAAACTAAAATAAAAATGAAATCTAGTTTGGTCTAAATGTCTGTTGTCTTTTAGACGAACGACGCAAGATTTGGTATTCCCTATAAATTTTGAAGTCTATGGCGAGACTCATCAAAATGAATAGATCTAGAATAGAAACGATCGAATCGGTTCTACCTAAATGATTGGGAGATCAGTGTAGATTATAGTACCTTAAGTAGTATTAATCTACAATGACTCATCAAAGATTGAGATCTTTAACAAAATGAACAGCATGTTGGCATAGTTAAATCCATTTAAGTCTTCAACTAACATTAATCAAAACCTCTTTTGGCTGGGAGTGTTCAGAAAACAATAACAACTTCAATAACAACAAAAGTAGCAATTAAGCAACTAAAAACAACGTTTCACTACAACAAACTCACTCTGGTCGTCAGATTCCAACGTGTCACACACAAGAAAAACAGTTCTTAGCTTTATAACCGATGTCAATTAAATCCTGCAGATTTAAACGGTTGTTAAGGTTAGTTTTTGTTGTGGGTTTTATGCTTAGCGTTTCTAAGTTCTAGTTGGAACGGTTTCTTTTCGCAACTAGTATAGTTTAAACTGTTTAGTTTATTTACTATCCTGTGCTTGGACGACCTTGTTTTCCCATGAAGTCTGTGAGTTTGCGAGATCTTTGTCGTTTGTGGGGTTATTGAAATCTTTGTCCTTGACATGGGCATGACCTAACATCACCCCCCTGTGGTCATGGGGGACCACGCACACGGGTGTGGACGTCCGTCCATGGGCACGAGTTAGGATGCCATTGTTTAGTTTAAGCTGTTCGCGCAGTTTATTTGGAACCTTGTACAGGACCGTATAGGTTTCGGCCAACGTATCTCTGTACGTTTACCTCTTTCTGCGTAATTCAGGTGTGTCACAACTTTCGGCGTCAGTCGCAGGTGTGTCTGACTGGTCAGACTGCGACGTGTCACTGTCGTTGTGGTGTGTGTCTTCCCACTCCATGACTGAAGAGGTGCTCTTTGAGTCTGTCAGAACTATGTCATTTCTGAGTAGTTCTAGAATCAAAAGCTCTTGAACCAAGGTCTCATCGAAAGCTTGGCTGATGACTGAATTACCTGTCCCAGAGGACAGTACAGCGACTGTGGTGTGGGATCCTTGGACCTCCACACCTTTCTCTACCTGTGGTAGACAGTGTGAGTTTGCCCCCCTTTTGTTTGAGGAGGGGTCCTCAAAATCTGTAACAATGGAGTCCAAGCGACTGTCAGCGTGTTGTAGACTGTCACTTTCAGGACTCGGATGTCCTTGAACCAAGACTTCACTGAAAGCTTGGCTGATTGCCGAATTACCTGTCCCAGAGGACAGTACAGCATCCTTGGTGTGGGATCCTTGGACCTCCACACCTTTCTCTACCTGTGGCAGGTAGTGTGAGTCTGCCCCCCTTTGGTTTGAGGAGGGGTCCTCAAAATCAGTAACCATGAAGTCCAAGTGACTGTCAGCGTGTTGTAGACTGTCACTTTCAGGACTCGGAAGTCCTTGAACCAAGACTTCACTGCAAGCTTGGCTAATTGCCGAATTACCTGTCCCAGAGGACAGTACAGCATCCTTGGTGTGGGATCCTTGGACCTCCACACCTTTGTCTACCCATGGTAGGTAGCATGAGGTTGCCCCCCTTTTGTTTGAGGAGGGGTCCTCAAAATCAGTTACCATGAAGTCCAAGTGACTGTCAGCGTGTTATAGACTGTCACTTTCAGGACTCAGATGTCCCTGAACCAAGACTTCACTGCAACCCTGGCTGTATGCCGAATTGCCTGTCCCATAAGACATTACAGCGTCATCGGTGTGGGACCCTTGGATCTCCACACCTTCCTCTACCTGTGGTAGGCAGTGTTCAGTGAGTGCTGAAGGTGTCAGCTCGCAGAGGAGGTTCTCGTGCTGGGCCAGAGTCTGGTCCACCTGTTGAGTCTCCTCTGTCTCACCTGTATCTGGAGGTTCACTTACCAGGCTTGTGGTCTCGGTTGGGGACTTCCTTGTGACCTCTGCGGTACCTGCTGTTATACAGTCAGTGTCCTGACCTTGTGGAGGCACCTCGAATGGCAGTGGCTTGCTCACTGTGGCCCACATTGTTTGATCACCATAATTTATAATCGCGTCGAAACGGTTTATAAAATCTTGGCCAACCAAAAATGGAGTCTGAAGTGAGTCAAGTTCAGACACATATACCGGGTGGTATAGTGACATTTTGCCAATCTGTATGTGAACCATGGCTATAGCTGTCGTCCTCGTCTTTGCGAGGCCCTGTAGCACACCATCAGTGTATTTCACAAAGTGTATTTGCCTGTCAACACCGTTAGCGGCAGTCCTTAGCTCCTCAAACAGTTCGGCTGACATGATAGACACGTCTGAGCCGCAAACCAGGAGTGCTTCTTGCGCGAGGACCCCTTCCAGTGTGAGTGGCACGTAAGCTCTCTTAGCTATCCCCCTTTTGATAAAGTTACACAGAAACCGTTTAGGTTTTTTTCACACGTTTCTGTGTACGTGTGACTCTGTCTGTGTAATCTTCGTCGATGTCAGTATCATGATGGCTGTCTGTCTCATGACCTTCAGGATGTTGATTTTCAGCAATGTGTCTACTGTCAGCATCTTGACTTTCAGGACGATGGTCATCAGCATTTTGTTTGCTGTCAGCGTTTTGGTCAATGTTGACGCTGTTGTTGTCAACTGTGTGCACTGAGTCGTTGCAAAAGGCAGTGCTGCGCATCGCTTCACCAGGTTGAACAACGTTGTTTGTGTTATCGTCAAGGACAACGTCACACGTTGTGTCAGCTTGGTCAACCACAGTAACATTCAAATTATTTGACAAACAACTTACAACCTCAGTCACGTCCACGCGCGGCAGCGTCGTTTCCTTAATCTGGAGCTTGTGTGACTCTTGGCACGTCTCGAACTGTGCAGCTCAAGGTGCAAGGGCAGGAGGGTCGCTTCTCGGGGTTACTTGTTGGGACCGACCATTCTTCAATGTGTCAGACTGCCCATGCAACCTCCTTCGAATTTCACCCACTGTGAAACTCGGGGTTACTTGTTGGGTCCGATCTTTGTTCAATGGTTCACGTTGCCCATGCAACCTTTTTCGAATTTCACCCACTGTGAGACCCAGGAGAGAACTCTTTTGGTTTGATCCGAACCATCTGGGTTCACCTAGAGAGTCACCACCTGCCTTTTGTGGTTCTTTGCTCATCTCAGGGTTTTCAACCTGAGGTGAAAGAGGAGCAAAACTCCCCGTGAACCGATCAGAGTCAATGTTCCAGCTGGAAACATACTGTTGTTTGTTATCATGAAAATTCTGTTTACTTTCACACTCTATAGGAGAGGGAACCTCTTCTATTTTCTGCGAGTGGGATGTGACCTTTTGACCTGGGCACACCACTGAGGGTGTTTGTCGTTGTTTGAGCATGTAAAAAAATTCCATAGCACATTGTTTAATTTCTGCCATGGTACTCTCTTTGCAATTAGCATGGAAGCGAACACATTTCCTTAGGAAAGGAATTAGATTAAAAGTGAAAAGACTTTTAAACTGTTCATCTTCCTCAATTCCAGGGACAGTTATGTCCTTGGTGTAAGCAGAGAGGAGCCTGTCGTAAAACACCAGGGGATGTTCACCTGATTCTTGAAGGACGTGCTTTGCAGCTAAGTACCTATCAAATGATGAAGCGGGCCCCCCTGTTGTTGATGAACCTGTTAGACTGTCCATCTTTGTACTGATTTTCTGTGAAAAATCAAGTAAAATGGTTCTTATTTTACAGTGTGCATATAAATCATCACCTTTAATGTAGCCCTGAGTAAATCAAAACCAACCAGCCTCCAGGTGTGTGTTTCACTGTGTTTAATGAAACAACAGTTACTAACCAACCCAATCTGATCGCTGTTTTAATCACACCAACGCACATAAAAGTGATCTGATTCAAATGCAAGGTGTCTCTGTAAAATGATGTGAAAACAAATAAAAATCAATGATTTTTATTAATTTGTCGACCTGTGACAAGGTAATAATAATAATAATGAATTCCATTTATAATGCACTTTTCATTAATAAAAATCTCAAAGTGCAAAGGTCAAACAAAGTCGGCTAATTTTGTGTGATTTTTGTGCAAATCAAGACAAAAGATGTCTCATGTGTTATTTTAAACTTGCAGTCTAAAATAAAGTGTGACAGACAGTTTGTTTTGCACAGAATCTAAGATAAAAGTGTCAAGTTTTATCAAAAAGCAGACATGTCTGTCTGAATTCTGTGTAACTGTTCTGCCATGAACATTTGATTTTCTGCGAAAATCAAATTAAAGGGTGCTATGAGTACAATATTTCAAATTGTTCCCCGTTTAAAACAGGAACGTTCAAACATGTACAAATTACAGGAAGACTGCGTCTTCTCTAGTAACCAGCAGATGGGGTTGCCGCGCTGGATAAGTTTATCACAGCGACTGCAATTTCTCTATCTGACCGCTATAGAGGCGCTGTTGTCGCCTGTGAGCGCAGCCCTGAGCTGCAAACATTCACAGACGTCTAACAACGGACCAAAACATCAATCAGAAAGACCCAGAGCAATTACGTGACACAACTCTAGAACCCCAGTCTCACAAAAATGAAATTATGTGAGTAAAATCGGTTGGACTGTGAAACCTTTTAAACTGCGTTTAAAAGAAAAAAAAGGTCGGTCCTCTAAAGTAGTTGCAGCCGCCGGTGTCACGTGACCTGGTCACATGGCGATCGGTAGTATCTGAACAACTTACTCATACATCCACTAAAAGCTCAAAAACACCGCGATGAAGCAGTCTTTTCAAAGATAGTAACAGACAAACAAGCGTGAAAACTTGTCTGGGACAGTCAGCTGAAGTGAAAGTTGATGAGGAGTAGGCTTTACACCACCCCGCGAGCGTCAACACTTACAGCGTAATCGACCTATCACAGCGAAGACAGAACAGTAGTTCAAAAACCCAAGTAATCATGGGAAATGGAGTCTTCTAAACCTTACGCCACTCACGTGCGACGTGTCGTTCGAGCGGTGTGTTCACGGACCTGCGGTCTTTAGAACTTTAGCGAGGAACGGACTTTTCAACGTTCTAAAACACATAAATATCGCAAAACACCGCGGTTAAGCCAGTCTTCGACGATATCACGTGCATAGAAACGAACAACACAGAGAAACTGTCAGAAATGTATGCAAAAAGGAATATCTGACAACCAGCAGTCTACAGAACCAACGTCTTTGAACACAACACACAATGGACCAATCACAGCGCATCAAGCAGCCATTTTGCTCCGGTACCGCTAACGTTAGCTCGACCCGAAGTTCTGGACACTCTTTCACAAAATAAATGACTATTACACCACAGAAAATTCTGTTAACGAACCCAACCACATCCAGGCTAACTCCCACGCCTTCCAGAGAAGGCAGCACGCTAACTGTGTACAACAACGGACTTTACGTCATTCGGAACCGGATCCCGTCCGGTCCAAAGCTGAGAGGGTCCAATCGAACCTCACAACACACGTTGTAACAGATTATAGGTACCAATGGAGCAGCATAAAAATGTGAAACAGACCTTCACAGTAATCCGCAGATGTAATAAAATGAAGCAGAGTCGTGACGCGGCGGCCACACAATGAAAGATGCATGTAGCGTGCGACACGTTATGAAACGTCTCACAAGCACAGACACAAAATCATCACCCGCAGCTTCAAACAGACGTTGAAATGTGAAAGAAAAAATAATTCTACCGGAAAAGTATCCAGACAATGCCACGATTAGCAACTCCCGGACACTCCACCAGCCAGAACCACATAAACCCAAAACCAGGATACAGAACTAAGCCAACACGTTATGAGCACTTAGACTACAAAACAAAACAAATCAATAACCGTTCTAGGGACGCGTGCGAGCCACCAATTTGTAAGATAATATGCTAATTTGGCAGACCTGGGGCCACCAAATTGTAAAGGAATATAGGTGAATACGTCAGTTTGCTGACTTACCTATATTTTAGGTGCGCAGGTCTGAGCAGGTCTTATCTGCACAAACATTTCACCAATTCGCGAGTTCACCCTTTTTCCGGTATTAAATTGTTTTACTATGATTAGCCAGAAATGTAATTTCACGAGAGACTTCAACTGATGTTGGTCTACCAGAAAATAGACCTTTTATTGAAACTATCACAAAAATACATTAAACATTTGTATCGATATTAGCTCTGATTCTAAACTACTTTGACAAGAATTCAAATTAAAACAAACAGACAGTTAGCAACTTTCTGTTGGCACATTACTTACAGTTTACTATGATGAAAAAGGAAGAAATAGAATTGAAAGATAAAAGGATTGAAAGCTAAGTTAACAGAAGTTAATTATTCTGAAAACCCCAGGGTTGCAGACTTTCCCAGACAGATCCGGCTGTACCTCCGACACATGCAGCATACAAACAAGCCTCTTTACCTGGTGACGAAACGTCCCTTGGAGGTAAGGACAGAGAAGTTTGTGGACACTAACGGACTGTGTGGTCCGGCTCACGTCCAGCCGACTTCGTGGTGTATAGCTGCTTCAGACCAGCCGGGAGCACGCTTTCACCGGCAGGAACAGAAACCAAGCGCGCTGACTGATTTTCAAAATAAAACTTCAGAAAACAAATTCTTTCAGAAAATGAGTGAAGGAGTTACAGCAAGGCTTGCCGTGACTCCAGCTGATAACGTAGGTCTAGTTGACACAATGACCGGGACGTTTTTTTGCTTTTCCAGATGAGGAAACCAGTTGTTAGTAGTTCTCCCCAACGCACACTCTAGTGAAAATGCAGGAAGTGCCCCTTTAAAAAGGGGGTGTGACTTAGTCACATACTTCCTGCTGATTGGCTGTCCACCACTAGAGAAGGAGTGACTTTGAAGGTCAGTTCGTCTGAGTGACAGGTAGGGTAGACAGTAAATAAAAAAACATACGTCAGAAGATGCAGGCAGCGCCAGCCCAAGGCATAAGCAGAGTAAGCGGGCGCTTGGGGCCCCAGGGTCACAAGGGGGCCCCCAAAGAGGAGCTGAGTTTTGTGGGTTTTTATAAATTTTATTTCATTTTTTAAATTATATGATTCTATTACACACAACTTCATCATAAAGTTCAGATTTTTATTTTCATAATGATATATATAACATATATATCATATATTTGTGTGTATATGTATACTTGAATATGTAGAAATCGCTCTAGTAGAAAGGAAAGAAAGAAATGACAGGTGGTTGGGAACCCTCTTAGTGGGGGCCCCGGTATCCCGTTTTACAGGTTTCTCAGGTTTCTGAGCTCCTTGCCACAATGTGAAGTACGCACCCAAGCTAATTAAGCACCTGACACAACTAACGCTAGATAATTTCGCAAAAAAGGTCATATATCCTTCAGGGCCTGAAAAAAGGACAAGGAAAAAAGAAGAAGAAGCTAAAAAAACAGCAATATAAAGGTATGTTTGTACAAAGTACGTCTCTTTTATCAAAAAATATTTGTGCAGCTGCTAAACAGCTGGCTAGCACTGCCGTGTTTGTACTTGTTAATAACTGAGTTTTAATTTTATGTGAGTTGATTGGCACTACGGTATATCATTTTTTTTTGTTGGCTCAAAACAGTGTTTTTGCTAACGCTTGATAGCAATAATTAAAACTTCACAATACATAACATTTGCTAGTCAAATGTTTTACATCAGGCTATACAGTATTGATATATTAACAGCTTATAGCTATGCTTGAGTTTGAAATATGTTGTGGACTGTTGAGCATGATAATTTATTTGACTAAAATAAACAATTTGTACACAAACTTATGTGAAGTTCTGCAGGAGCACTGTTAAAATATTTTGTCAGCACAGAATCTCAGTGTAAGTCCACATTACCAGGCTCAGTTGTGCAGTGCATCAACTACAGAAAGACTCACCATGCAGCATACAATTAATTTTTTATAGCAATTACACTCCAGAGTCTGTAATGAAAGTATGCAAGGAATGTGTGTGCATATGTACAGTATATATTTCATCTTATGTCCATCTTTGTCCTCTTTAGAGCAAAGTGTAGCATCCCCATCCTCTGTGCCCACTACAAACACTTCTGATCTACCTGGTAAGTTAACTGCATAACATCCTTTTTATAACTCCTAAACTAACTCGTAAAAATTTAATTTACAACGTAAGCAGAAAATAGAAGACTTTGGAGGAACAAATACTGTTTAAACATGTCTGAAGAAAATTTCAGTTTTACTGGCTGATTTGTTTTATTACTACAAGCAAAAATGCAAAGTATGAAAGTATTTTTATCTTCTTCTTTCGGCTTTTCCCTTTTCAGGGGTCGCCACAGCGAGTCATCCTCCTCCATCTCACTCTGTCCTCTGCATCCTCTGTCCTCACTCCAACTACCTCCATGTCCTCTCCAACTGCATCCATATATCTCCTCTTTGGCCTCCCTCTGTGTCTTTTTCCTGGCAGCTGCATTTCTAACATCCTTCTACCAATATACCCTCCTCTGGACATGTCCAAACCATCTCAGTCTGGCCTCCCTAACTTTATCTCCCAGTTGTTCAACATGTGCTGTACCTCTGATGATCTCATTCCTGATCTTATCCATCCTTGTCACTCCTAAGGAGAACCTCAGCATCTTCATTTCTGCCACTTCCAGTTCTGTCTCCTGTCTTTTTGTCCATGTCTCTGTCTCCAGACCATACAACATAGCTGGTCTCACCACTGTCTTGTAAACTTTTCCTTTGACCTTTGCTGACACCTTTTTGTCACAAATCACTCCTGAAACTTTTCTCCATCCACTCCATCCTTTATACTTTTCCATAAAAAAAGTGAACAACATAATTATAAGTATGATGTGACATCTAACATAACTACATTTTTTGTTATTTTCATCTTTGGTCCATCTTCGTCCTCTGCAGAGCTAAGTCTAGCATCCCTATCTTCTGTGCCCACTGTCTCATCTGTGTGTGCAACTGCAGATGATCTACCTGGTAAGTTAACAGCAAAACATCATCTATAATTCCTCTTTGTGCTCCAGATCATTTTCAGATTAACAGTTATGTACATCGCAAACATTTTCTGCCCTTTTATGTTATTATTAATCATCATCTTTCTTTTGTCTCTTTCTCAGAAGCTTCCACATCAAAGTCTGAGCCACACAAAGGATCATCAGCTCTGCCAATGGACCCAGCTGAGTGGCATCTTTCCTCTCAGATGTAAACAGGACTGAGCAGGTGATGAGAGGACCACTGCCTATTAAGGATACCTTTTCCTTCCCCAAAAGGCATGATGGGCAAAGTTTTTTATTCATTTTTATTTTTAGAAAGTTTGATTTTACCAGTTTATTCATAGGCAGTTTTATCAATACATTCTGCCATGTCTGGCCTTCTGAGGACAGTCATGAACTTGATGTGGTCCAAAATTAAAATAAGTTTGACATCCCTGCAATAAATTACAAATATACATTAAAAAGGACTGTCAGAGTTGCAATATGTTTTATCAGGTGGGAGAATGATAAAACCATCTGACCGTTGATTGCAGTAATTCACATTATTAGTAGAAACAGGGGGCCCCCATCCAAATTTCGCTTAGGGCCCCAAAGAGGCTTGGGCCGGCTCTGGATGCAGGTGCATGTGAACAAGCCATGTACTTTGTTTTGAGAACAGATTCATTGTTTTTAGAAAGGACGGGAGACAGAAAGCAAGCTATGTCTAGCACTTTTCCTTCGTTCCAAAAACAGTTCAAACAAATACGAAGGATTGTTCATTCAACTTTAGACACTTATTCTGCATAGAGCAGACAGTTTAAAGCAAGATCATTCTGAGATGTTCTCTTAACTTTGGCATATTTAAAATATACCAGCTTAGTAAAATCATCATTAAATGACAAAAATATACTGTTGATCAATTCTGAATTAACACACATTAAAAAGAAAGTTCAATCTGATTAATTGGTGTCCATTAATTCAAAATAATTGTAACGAAGATAGTGTTCCCTTGTCTCCTTGAGGGCTTCAAGAAAGTGTAACACTTAGAGTCTCAAAGAGATGCGGAGAGGTGCAAAACCTAAAATATCAGAGATGAGGTGTATCACTACAATGTAAATGTATTATATATATATTTATATACAAGCCCAAAACCAGAAAAGTTGGCACGTTGTGCAAATCGCAAATAAAAACAGAATACAATGACTTGCAAATCTTTTTCAACCCATATTCAACTGAATAGAATGCAAAGACAATATATTTAATGTTCGAACGGAGAAACTTTATTTTGTTTTGCAAATAACCATTAACTTAGAATTCAATGGCAGCAACACATTGCAAAAAAGTTGGCACAGGGACATATTTACCACTGTGTTACATCGCCTTTCCTTTTAACAACACTCAGTAAACGTTTGGGAACTGAGGAGACCAATTTTTGAAGCTTTTCAGGTGGAATTCTTCCCCATTCTTGCTTGATGTACAGCTTAAGTTGTTCAACAGTCCGGGGTCTCCGTTGTCGTATTTTACGTTTCATAATGCGCCACACATTTTCAATGGGGGACAGGTCTGGACTGCAGGCAGGCCAGGGGAGGACCCGCACTCTTTTGCTACGAAGCCACGCTGTTGTAACACGTGCAGAATGTGGCTTGGCATTGTCTTGCTGAAATAAGCTGGGGCGTCCATGAAAAAGACGTCGCTTGGATGGCAGCATATGTTGCTCCAAAACCTGTATGTACCTTTCAGCATTAATGGTGCCTTCACAGATGTGTAAGTTACCCATGCCTTGGGCACTAATGCACCCCCATACCATCACAGATGCTGGCTTTTGAACTTTGCGCCTATAACAGTCCTGATGGTTCTTTTCCTCTTTGGTCCGTAAGACACGACGTCCACAGTTTCCAAAGACAATTTGAAATGTGGACTCATCAGACCACAGAACACTTTTCCACTTTGCATCAGTCCATCTCAGATGAGCTCGGGCCCAGCAAAGCCGGCGGCGTTTCTGGATCTTGTTGATGAATGGCTTTTGCTTTGCATAGTAGAGCTTTAACTTGCACTTACAGATGTAGCGACGAACTGTAGTTACTGACAGTGGTTTTCTGAAGTATTCCTGAGCCCATGTGGTGATATCTTTTACACACTGATGTCGGTTTTTGATGCAGTACCGCCTGAGGGATCGAAGGTCACGGGCATTCAATGTTGGTTTTCGGCCTTGCCCCTTACGTGTAGTGATTTCTCCAGATTCTCTGAACCTTTTGATGATATTACGGACCGTAGATGGTGAAATTCCTAAATTCCTTGCAATAGCTCGTTGAGAAAAGTTGTTCTTGAACTGTTCGACAATTTGCCCACGCATTTGTTCACAGAGTGGTGACCCTCGCCCCATCCTTCTATGTGGATGACTGAGCATGTCAAGGAAGCTGCTTTTATACCCAATCATGGCACCCACCTGTTCCCAATTTGCATGTTCACCTGTGGGATATTCCAAATAAGTGTTTGATGAGCATTCCTCAAATTTCTCTGTCTTCTTTGTCACTTGTGCCAGCTTTTTTGAAACATGTTGCAGGCATCAAATTCCAAATGAGCTAATAATTGCAAAAAATAACAAAGTTTACCAGTTCGAACGTTAAGTATGTGGTCTTTGCAGTGTGTTCAATTGAATATAGGTTGAAAAAGATTTGCAAGTCATTGTATTCTGTTTTTATTTGCGATTTCCACAACGTGCCAACTTTTCTGGTTTTGGGCTTGTATATAACAAAGCCACATTTTTCTGTTTAAGGTGTTGGATGATGTGATCAAAACTCCCTACACGTCACCTTGTTCAACTCTTCTTGCCCATGGAGAACAACAGCATCGCAGGAACGCAGATGGAGAACCCTGCTGTTAAAGTGGATAAAAGCTAAATCAAACTATGACAATAAACTATGACAAGACCCCTTATGATGAATAATATAAATGGAAACAATGTTCCCTCGCCCGGACGCGGGTCACCGGGGCCCCACTCTGGAGCCAGGCCCGGAGGAGGGGCACGTTGGCGAGCGCCTGGTGGCCGGGCTTTTACCCATGGAGCTCGGCCGGGCACAGCCCGAAGAGGAGACGTGGGTCCCCCTTCCCATGGGCTCACCACCTGTGGGAGGGGCCAAAGGGGTCGGGTGCATTGTGGAATGGGTGGTGGCCGAGGGCGGGGACCCTGGCGGTCTGATCCTCGGCTACAGAAGCTGGCCATTGGGACATGGAATGTCACCTCTCTGGTGGGGAAGGAGCCTGAGCTAGTGTGTGAGGTTGAGAGGTTCCGACTAGAAATAGTCGGACTCACCTCAACGCATGGCTCTGGCTCTGGAACCAGTTTCCTTGAGAGGGGTTGGACACTCTTCCACTCTGGAGTTGCCCCTGGTGAGAGGCGCCGAGCAGGAGTGGGCATACTTGTTGCCCCCCATCTTGGTGCCTGTACGTTGGGGTTCACCCCGGTGAACGAGAGGGTAGCCTCCCTTCGCCTACGTGTGGGGGGACGGGCTCTGACTGTTGTTTGTGCCTATGCGCCAAACGGCAGCGCAGATTACCCACCCTTTTTGGAGTCCTTGGAGGGGGTATTGGAGGGTGCGCCTCCTGGGGACTCCCTTGTTCTGCTGGGGGACTTCAACGCTCACGTGGGCAATGACAGTGAGACCTGGAGGGGTGTGGTTGGGAGGAACGGCCCCCCTGATCTGAACCCGAGTGGTGTTCTGTTGTTGGACTTCTGTGCTCGTCATGGATTGTCCATAACGAACACCATGTTCAGGCATAAGGGTGTCCATATGTGCTCTTGGCACCAGGACACCCTAGGTCGCAGTTCAATGATCGACTTTGTTGTCGTCTCATCTGATCTGCGGCCGCATGTCCTGGACACTCGGGTGAAGAGAGGGGCGGAGCTGTCAACTGACCACTACCTGGTGGTGAGTTGGCTCCGATGGTGGGGGAGGATGCCGGTCAGACCTGGCAGACCCAAACGTATTGTGAGGGTCTGCTGGGAACGTCTGGCAGAGTCTCCCGTAAGACGGAGCTTTAACTCCCACCTCCGGGAGAGCTTTGAACACGTTCCGAGGGAGGCGGGGGACATTGAGCCCGAGTGGGCCATGTTCCGCGCCTCTATTGTCGAGGCAGCTTATCAGAGTTGTGGCCGCAAGGTTGTTGGTGCCTGTCGTGGTGGCAACCCTCGAACCCGGTGGTGGACACCGGCGGTGAGGGATGCTGTCAAGCTGAAGAAGGAGTCCTATTGGGCCTTTTTGGCCTGTGGGACCCCGGAAGCAGCAGATAGGTACCGGCAGTCCAAGCGGCATGCGGCTCGGGTGGTTGCTGAGGCAAAAACTCGGGCGTGGGAGGAGTTCGGAGAGGCCATGGAGAATGACTTCCGTACGGCTTCGAGGCGATTCTGGTCCACCATCCGGCGTCTCAGGGGGGGAAAGCGGTACGCGACCAACACCATTTATGGTGGGGATGGCGTGCTGTTGACCTCAACTCGGGATGTTGTGAGTCGGTGGGCGGAATACTTCGAAGACCTCCTCAATCCTACTGGCACGTCTTCCACTGAGGAAGCGGAGCCTGGGGACTTTGGGTCGGGCTCTCCAATCTCTGGTGCTGAGGTCGCCGAGGTGGTTAAAAAGCTCCGCGGTGGCAAGGCTCCGGGGGTGGATGAGATTCGTCCTGAGTTCCTTAGGGCTCTGGATGTTGTGGGGTTGTGTTGGCTTACGCGACTCTGCAATATCGCGTGGACATCGGGGGCAGTTCCCTTGGATTGGCAGACTGGGGTGGTGGTTCCCCTATTCAAAAAGGGGGACCGTAGGGTGTGTTCCAACTATAGGGGGATCACACTCTTAAGCCTCCCTGGTAAGGTCTATTCAGGGGTTCTGGAGAGGAGGGTCCGTCGGATAGTCGAACCTCGGATTCAGGAGGAGCAGTGTGGTTTTCGTCCTGGTCGTGGAACACTAGACCAGCTCTACACCCTCAACAGGGTCCTGG
The DNA here is from genome assembly GCA_038048925.1 of Garcialebias charrua. Classification (NCBI taxonomy): domain Eukaryota; kingdom Metazoa; phylum Chordata; class Actinopteri; order Cyprinodontiformes; family Rivulidae; genus Garcialebias; species Garcialebias charrua. Next base: position 14,750 of record JBBPBX010079249.1, read on the forward strand.
AGGGTGCGTGGGAGTTTGCCCAACCAGTTTACATGTGCTTTGTGGACTTGGAAAAGGCATTCGACCGCGTCCCTCGGGGGGTTCTGTGGGGGGTACTCCGGGAGTATGGGGTACCAGGCCCTTGATATGGGCTGTTAGGTCCCTGTACGACCGGTGTCAGAGCTTGGTCCGCATTGCCGGCAGTAAGTCAGGCTCGTTTCCAGTGAGAGTTGGACTCCGCCAAGGTTGCCCTTTGTCACCGATTCTGTTCATAACTTTTATGGACAGAATTTCTAGGCGCAGCCAAGGTGTTGAGAGGATCCGTTTTGGTGGCCTTAGAATCGCTTCTCTGTTTTTTGCAGATGATGTGGTCCTATTGGCTTCATCAGATCGTGATCTACAGCTTTCGCTGGAGCGGTTTGCAGCTGAATGTGATGCGGCCGGGATGAGGATCAGTTCCTCCAAATCCGAGGCCATGGTCTTGAGCCGGAAAAGGGTAGCATGCCCTCTCCAGGTCGGGGAGGAGGTCCTGACCCAAGTGGAGGAGTTTAAGTATCTCGGGATCTTGTTCACGAATGAGGGAAAACTGGAGCGTGAGATCGATAGGCGGATAGGTGCAGCGTCCGCAGTGAAGCGGGCGCTGTACCGGTCTGTCGTGGTGAAGAGAGAGCTGAGTCAAAAGGCAAAGCTCTCAATTTACCGATCGATCTACGTTCCCACCCTCATCTATGGTCATGAGCTTTGGGTTATGACCGAAAGAACAAGATCTCGGATACAAGCGGCTGAAATGAGTTTTCTCCGCAGGGTGGCTGGACTCTCCCTTAGAGATAGGGTGAGAAGCTCAGTCATCCGGGAGGGACTCGGAGTAGAGCCGCTGCTTCTCCACATCGAGAGGAGCCAGTTGAGGTGGCTCGGGCATCTGGTTAGGATGCCTCCTGGACGCCTCCCTGGTGAGGTGTTCCGGGCATGTCCCACCGGGAGGAGACCCAGAGGAAGACCCAGGACACGCTGGAGGGACTATGTTTCTCGGCTGGCCTGGGAACGCCTTGGGATTCCCCCAGAGGAGCTGCTCCAAGTGGCTGGGGAGAGGGAAGTCTGGGCCTCCCTACTTAGGCTGCTACCCCCGCGACCCGACCCCGGATAAGCGGAAGAAAATGGATGGATGGTTGGATGGACAATAAACTTTTTGTGATGCATTTTTTCAGTTTGTCTGTTTTAAGGCTACAAACTAAGGAATGTCTTATGGTGACATGTTTATAAACAAATAAAAAGCCAGCTTCCTTTTGACTTCTTCAGTTGTTATTAAAATGGATAAAGGTTTATATTTGTATGAAATATTATTTAAGCTGCAGATTGTGCCAAAATTAATTTTTTTTTATTTTTGACTAGTTTTTATTTGTGTATTTTTATCCATCAACAATTAAGCATTCTATATTCTTTATTGTAAATTTACATTTATTTACAACAAAAACAAGTTCAGATGCATCTTCATCCATCCGTTTGTTGTCTGTCATCCGTCCTGTTTGGTCCAAAATATGCAGCTGAGACGTCTGGAATGGAGACCTGTCCTGGGTGTGTCAGTGATGGACTGGAGATCTGTCCGGGGGGGGCCCCTGCCTTCACCCAGAAAAACAGAAAAATGTGGCTTTGTTTTATATATATATATATATAATACATTTACATAAATGTTATATATGACTGCCT
>JBBPBX010079250.1:0-16431 GCA_038048925.1 Garcialebias charrua
TTCAGTTTATCACAGCCAGGTGATCATGAAGTATGGAAAAAATGAGACATTACATGAGAGAATGAAGAAATACAGTAAAAATAACTTTGTCAAACTTGGGAGAAAACTGCACATTTTAAACCCTTCATCCCAATATATGTACACTGTATGGATGATTTTAGGGTACAATTTCAGAAGATGGACATTCAAGGTTCAGTATGCAGTTTCTGTAGAACTGCAGCACTTAGAAATATTTTCAACAGGCAAAGCATTCTGATCCCTCCCCCTCAGAGCCATATATGGCTCTGCCCCCTTGTGGTCTGTTAAATTTCAAATTCAAGCTCTGTTTTTATTGGCTGATTCAAATTCAAGCTCCGTTTTTATTGGCTGGTTACAAACTCTGTTTTTATTGGCTGGAAAATGGTGGGTCACCTTTTCTTTTTAGAAATGCTTATTTACCACCTGGAGAAGCAAGGGGACAATATTTTTTTTATTTTTTTTTCAGAGATTACCTGGCTAACATCAGTCTGTCAGGAGGTAGTGACAGAGTGAAGAAATATGTTCATAAAAAAAGCTACATACTGAAGCTTTAACTCACAGAAATGATTCATGGCATAAGTAAGTTTTATACATTTAAATCTACTTGATTTTATTTAAAAACTCATTTTTTTATATTTATGCATTAAAATGAAAGATTATATACATCATTTAATAAATTATCTACTTTATTGAATGTAATTAGTATTACTTACTAACATTGTTTAAATAATCAAAGATATAAAAAGATATAAAACAATCAAGATTATATTATATAAATTTGTGTGACTGGTTTACATAGAAGTTATGTGAATTTAAATGGGTGAAATTGTCATGCGCATGCGCAGAACCTCACACAACGCGCATGCTCAGAACACACACACATCGCACATGCGCAGAGCCTCATTTTTGAGCGCGTTTGCTTGCTTCTCTTGGGAAACAAACATCTTCTTAACAGATACCAGTAAGTATGTTTTTTTAATCATAATGCATGAAGTTGGTTGGTATCAAAATGTTTTATAACAGGCGATTTGGATATTGACTCAGCTCGTGTTAGCTAACGGTAGAGCTAGCCAACTAATATAAGTCTTAGCTAGCGGCTAGCCACAATATAATTTTAAATTTTCGTTCGAGACAATCGCGTGCCGTGGAAGTAAAGATTCGCAGGTAAAAGAAAGGTGGGGGTACGCTGGGTTTCTTTCCCCCAGTTGCTTCTTAGCAGCTAGGAGATACACGAGTGAGTCGCAGCTCATGTGTCCGACGGCAGCCTTCTCTGGTCGGACCGTCTGTCGCAGTCTAGCCTCCTGCTCAGGGCCTATGAACCAGAGCTATGAACTAGCCACTTCACTGTTAGCTCAGTGTCTGTTAGCAATATACAGTACTGTAGGTCATAAACCACACGGCCGAATTTCTTTAAATTTGAACGTAATTACTTCGTGGTCATTTACAAACTATGAGCTGTATTCGAATTTTGAGCTAAAATTCGATTTATTTATAATTTATTTGCGCAGTGCATAACACATAACCACAAGACAAACGGAGATTTTTCTTTAACGTTTAAAAATCACAGAACCTGTCTCAACAGGTTTAATAACATTGAGTATGTCTCTTAAAAGAACGCGGTTCTAGTGAGTATCACATACAGGCTAAAACTCTTTGCGTAAGTTGCTTTTAATCCGATTTTGTTAGATGCTACTCGCAAGCTAACGGTTAAGCTAAAGGCTAAGCTAGCGGGCGTCAACAGCGCCTCTATAGCGGCCACGAAGAGTAATTACAGTCACTTTGTGATAAAAACAAGCAGAACATTTACACAGAATAGATGATGAAACCTAGTCTGCATTTAATGTAAAACAACATATTTTAAAGTTATTCTGTGCACTCCAGTTTATTTTAAATAAAACGTTTAAAATAACAAACAAGAAGCATCTTTTGACTTTGTTTTCACAAAAATCAAAACAAAGATGGCAGAACAGATTTGAACATGTCACAGGACAACAAAATCACAGATTTTTATTTAAAGTAACATCTTTAATATGCTGAGCACACAGTGCACGCGATGATTTGGAAGACGTCAAAGTGAAACAATTTAAATCCAGAAGATTTGACCATTGCGTGAATTTATTAAGGAACGTGAAGGACGCGGGTTCGCGCCCCGGCCACTACACACCTTGGGGTGTCTATGAGTGCACATCTAATTCTCCAGCTCCCCGAGCGCGACTACGCTGCTCGCTGCACCACCTGGTGGTGGTTGGGTTAAAGGCAGAAGACCAATTTCGTCTGTCAAGTATGGGAAACATACACAGATGACAAATGTGACAAATTATTATTATTATTAAGTTCTTGGAACCCTTGTGCTATAAAGTCAGATAAGATTTTTTTTTTAAGGTAAAGTTTTTTTTTTCATGATGTTAAATTCCTTTTTGTTCTAACAGCTTTCTGCACAACGAACTGACCCTCGTCGAAAATAAGATTCACCTGACTTTGAATTTCAGTGATAAAAGGTATTGCAAATTTTGTCCCCAAAAGCTTTGGAACATACAGATGTTTGTGCTCCAAATAAATTATAAAAGTAATCATTTTTCTGGTTTGCAGGAAGGAGATGAAGACCAGTTTGGAGAAGTACGAGATGAACACTCAGATGAAGACGGTGAAGGAGAGGAAGCATGTGTGACCACTACACAGCCAATGTAAGTGTAGTGTTCTTGTCATTAGTCAGTACTTCAGCCTTTTTATTCAGATTTTTTTTTATTGTTAATTAATTCCTGTTTATGTAGTTTGGTGGAACAGGTGATGTGATGACTGTGAAGAAAAAAGATTTACATCCTCGAGACATCGATGCCTTTTGGCTCCAGCGTCAGTTCAGTCGTTTCTAACACTTTGAGATTTTTGTTAATGAAAAGTGCGTTATAAATTAAATTCATTCTTATTCTTATTATTCTATGACGATGCCATTGTCTCTCAAAAGAAAGCTGATGAAGTCTTAGAAATCCTCAAGGTTTGTCTGTCGACATTTGTTGATAGTTGACTTGTGCCCACACACACACAGATCTTTTGGACACCCTTTTTCTCCTGTTTTACAGACTGACAGTGATGACAGAGAATGTGAGAATCAGCTGTTGTTGGGCGTCAACACATTTGATTTCATTAAAATCCTCCGTCAACACCGTCGCATGAGTAAGTCAAGTCTGGCTGGATGAAAGTTTGCCGCAACGTTCTGCCATATTGTTTTTATTTTGAAATTGTTTGTGTCTTTTCACACACACACACATAGTTCAGTATTGTACCATGCTGGCGAGCACTCAGAGTGAAGCATACAATGAACGTATCATAGGGAAAATGGAGTCGGATCAGGAGCTGTCAAAGATTCTCTACCAGGTTCAGGAGACAGAGAAGGAGGACATCATTCGGGTAAGAATTCCTGTTTGTGAAGTTATGCCATAAAACCATTTGTCTGTGTGGACCATCACAGCTCGGTTTTGTTTTCTAGGAAGAACAATCTCGCAGGGAGAGGGTGAGGAAGTCTTAGATTTTAGATTAGATTTTAGTGGTCAAGGTTAGGATCACATAGCCAATCATTCTGTTCTCTTTATATTCCAGGACCTTGAATCCAGAGAGGCTGAGGCAGACATTGCGGAGAAGACCATGGGCATCTACACTGTCCGAGCAGAGGGTCGTGGTCCTGTTGGTCCAGGTAATGGACGCTTTGCTGATGTTGGTGTTGTGCATGCTACATACATACATGCATGCTACATACATACGTACTACATACATTCATACTACATACATACAGAATACATACATACATGTTACATACATAACACATATATACAGTGCTTTAAAGAAATTTCTTCAAATGAACATTCACTTGGCCTAAGGATGAGCTGCTTAGATTTTAGTGGTCAAGGTTAGGACAGGGTATCCGCGGGGTTGTAAAAGTTAGTAAAAGGTAGTAAATGAAATTAACACAAATTAAGGCCATTAAAAAGTATTAAAAAGTAATAAACGTCATCTGACGAGGTATTAATTTTTTAAAAACCTACACAACTATATTTTTCTTGTTCTGTCGTCTAAAAAAAGGTCTGTGAATTTATTTATCTTTTCTAATTTTATGTTCCAAGTAGGACCTTAGCTAAAACAAAGACGTCATATCGTCAGTCAGTGTGCGCGCGCACCTACAGCTGGTATCATGTCTGTAAAAAGAAACAGGAAAGGATCACGGCTTTATCCTCCGACATTTAACAAGAAATGTACCTAAACAATTGTTTGTTAGCTCGAAATTATAGCAAAAGGGGTGTCTCAGTCTAACGTTTTCTTAATAAATGTACTTTAATGGTTAAATCGGCTTTATTTAAAAAAAAAAAAAGTGTCGCTGCCTCAGTGCCTGTGTGCTCCGTGATCGCTCAGCGGTGACAAACAGGAAAAAGGAGCGCGGCTCGTTTCGCCGACATTTAACAAGAAAATTACCTAAACTATTCTTTGTTAGCTCGAAATTATAGCAGAGGTGTTTTTCTGTCTGTCATTTTCTTAATAAATGCACTTTAATGGTCAAATTAGCTGCATTTCGCCACCGTGGTGCAGCTTGCTGCTGGATTGAAGCAGTGAGCAGAGACGTGGGGAGAGTATGGCAGGCCGATTGAGTCATTAATAGCTAGTGAAGATTCTCAGTCAACCAGGACATGGTGAATTCTAAAAAGTGCAATAAAAAAAAAAAGTATAATATAATAGTATAATAAATAAAGTCCAGTTGTTTTTGTCTTGAACTTTTTTTAAATTTGTCATTATAGGCACGTTTTCCTATTACATGATACAACAGCATGCCATACCTATTACTACAATAGATATCATGAAGTTTTTTTTTTTTTTTCAGTCAGAATGAATGAAACGGTCATATTTCAGTGTTATGGTTTATAAATATGGGGAAAAAAAATCTATAAATATGTCACTTCGTCCTATAAGTTGCAAGGCATGTAAATTATGCAAAAAACTGCAACTTACAGGATGAAAAATACAGTAGTTATTATTTTTCTACCTCTCTTTTTGAATTATGCATGTGTTCAGTGTTGAATTATTTTAACTAAACTGTTCTGTTTTCAAGTTTATTTTGATGAGACTGTATACTTTTGTATTACAATAAGTATATAAATGTTTGAATTGATAGTTTGAATTGATTGTTTAATAAGGAGCAGATATGATAAGAAATGTTTTCTTCTTCTGCTTCCTTTCATTTTATGTTTTTTGTTTAGTTTTCTTTCTAAAAAATTGTCATTGTTTTTAATATGAAATGAATAAAATTATACAATACAATACAATACAATATGAAGAGTTTTATTGTTTACCTGTAGGCTCACCACCACAATCAGACAGGTCTGCACCAGTAGAGAAAAGGACTGATAGTCTGCTATGTCCTTGCCGTCATGCCTAACTGTATCGTGCATGGCAGCCCAAGGGATGAAGAAAAGGACGAGGGAGCTGTAGCAGCCGATCATTGCACAGCTTACAAAGGCCTTTTTACTAAAATACATGTTCAGCTGGCCAGGAGAGTAGAGCTGAGGATACTGGAAGCTCCAGCGGTCATTGACGTCCTGCAGCAAAGAGACATGAAAGCAGATATCAGGATGTGAAATACTGATTTGATGCACAACACAAACACGTTTTAAATATTGTAAAGATTGAGACCGTTTTTCAGTAATATGTTCATGTTGGTGCATACCTGGTCAAAGAGGCCCAGGGCGAGGACAGGACTCGCTGTGTAGACCGTGTTGTACAAGGTGATGAACCAATCATCATACACAGTCTATGGCCAGAAACAGAAATTTTAAAGTCATTGAAATGTCATAGCTCCTTCAAAAACCCCATAATGTCAATTAAGTCAGTGTTTTTCAAAGTGGGGGCCGCGGCCCCCTGGGGAGGCGCCAGAGGGTGCTAGGGGGACCTCAGAAAGCTGGAGAGAAGAAACAAACTATAATAATAATAATAATAATAATAATAATAATAATAATAATAATAATAATAATAATAATAATGTCATNCACTTCTCAACAGAGCCGTTTGTTCTCAGAATTAATGGAGGCTTTCACACGGCTGTTGTTTTCTCCTCTTGCATCACCGCCCGTCCTTAACGACCGGCTGAGGTTTAATCCCTGGCATTTATTTATTTGGGCGAGGCGCCAACTTGACACTTGTGAAAACATGTTTTAATGAGGTGCCAGTCAGTGGAAACAATAACCAGGGCTGAGATGTTCTAATTGGCTCAGAGAGCAGCTCTGTGAGACTGGAGGGGGTCGTTCATGGTCAGGGCTGCGGCAACACGCCGTCGTCTCAACGCTTCACACAACAGCTGCTAAACCGCAGCTCTTTAATCCCACCCAAGTGTTGGGATTAAGTTCACAGAAAGTGCTTTTTGAATACAAGGTGTTTCTGGACCACGTGAGACCACTCCACACGTTTTATGTAGCTCCAGCTTCAAAGTAGCTGGTTCAATCCTCTGGAGTGACATCGTTCCAGACGTACATGAATGTTGATGGGCTGAACAGACGGGACGCAGTTTTAAAACAGCATTCATGAAGGAGCTCCATGCAGTCGGAGGCCATGGTCCTCAGTCAGAGACTGTTCTCTTCAGGTCGAGGTTCAAGTGTCTCTGGGTTTTATTCATGAGTGAGGGAAGAATGGAGCGTTGACAGATGGATTGGTGCAGCGTCTGCAGTATTGTGGACTTTGTGCCGGTCTGTTGTGGTGAAGAGGGAACTGAGCTGTGAGACAAAGTTCTCTGTTTACTGGTCGGTCTACGTTCCTCCCCTCACCTCTGGTCATGAACTCTGGTAGAAACTGAAAGAATGAGATCGTGGATCCAGGAGGTTGAAATGAGTTTCCTCTGCAGAGCAGCTGGACTTTATCTTAGAGACAGGGTGAGAAGTTCAGTTATCAAGAGAGACTCAGAGGAGAACCACTGCTCCTCCACATCCAGAGGAGAACCACTGCTCCTCCACATCCAGAGGAGAACCACTGCTCCTCCTCATACAGAGGAGAACCACTGCTCCTCCACATCCAGAGGAGACAGTTGAGGAGGTTCAACTGGTAAGGAGGCTCCTGGGTGCCTCTCTAGGGAGGTGCTTCAGGCGTGTCCGACTGGAAGGAGACCCAGGACACGCTGGAGAGACTGTCTCTCTGTTGTCCTGGTGACACTTTGGAGACGAGCTGGAAGAGACGTCTGGACCTCCCTGCACAAGATGCTGCTCCATGAAGTGGACCGACTGCTGAACATGGCGTCCTGTTTGCTTTTGATGCATTTTCATCAAGAATGAGTAGAATCCTTCTCTCTCTCTATGTGGGCTCCTGTTCACGCTTTAGGTAGTGTCTCAGTGCGCTGGAGGGTCAAGCTGTGAGAAAATGAACATTTGTGTTGCAGACGCCCTGAATGAAGGCTGGTCACCTGCAGCCAGAGCTAAAAACAACCAGAGCTGTCTGCGCTCTGTGTTACAACCACTCTACACAGGTGTGTGTGTGTGTGTTTAATAGAACAGTTTAAAGTAAACGTGCACATGACTTAAAGGAACGCACGAGTCTGTCCTTGCACGCTAAGGCTGTGACCACAGATCCTGTGTGTAGCATCGCCTCTTGTTCCTGATCCACCAGCTCCTCTCACCATTTCAGACTGAAACACTCGAAACGACAGAAGTTAGAACTAAAAGCTGGTGAGGTCAAACAAACCTCTGACTGGGCTGCGACTAAAGTCACTCAACATGGAGAAATAAAAATGCCAACGTCTTGTTGAATCTTGTGACCAGTGAGCTGCGCAGCCACACAAAGTTTAGACATCACAGCCTGTCTTTGTGTGCACGGCTTGGAAACGTGTGCTGCTGGTTGTTTTGTGGCCGTCCCTGGTGTCATGATGCGTTGCACTGGACAACATCTGAGAAACATCTGAGAAACACAGGACACATTGAGAGTATGTGTCCCTTAGCAAAAAGAAGTATACTCGAAGTTTAATTTATTTAGTATACCTGAGTACAAGTATATAAAGTACACTTCTCAATGTGTACTTGTAGTATACTATAAGTATGTAGATTTAATACTTTGTTGTACTATTTTAGTATACTTAAAGTATACTAGTAGTAGTACACTTTTTATTAGACTTCCAATGTACTTAATGTGTACTTCTAGTTCATATTTTAGTTTATTTTAGTATACTTAAAGTATTCTAGTAGTACACTTTTTATTAGACTTCCAATGTACTTACTGTGTACTTCTAGTTCATATTTTAGTTTATTTTAGTATACTTAAAGTATTCTAGTAGTTAACTTTTTATTAGACTTCCAATGTACTTGTTGTGTACTTCTACTTTATATTTTAGTTTATTTTAGTATACTTAAAGTATTCTAGTAGTACACTTTTTATTAGACTTCCAATGTACTTGTTGTGTACTTCTACTTTATATTTTAGTTTATTTTAGTATACTTAAAGTATTCTAGTAGTTAACTTTTTATTAGACTTCCAATGTACTTGTTGTGTACTTCTACTTTATATTTTAGTTTATTTTAGTATACTTAAAGTATTCTAGTAGTACACTTTTTATTAGACTTCCAATGTACTTGTTGTGTACTTCTACTTTATATTTTAGTTTATTGAAGTATACTTGAAGACATGATTTGTTGCACTGGACAACATCTGAGAAACACAGGACACATTTAGAGTATGTGTCCCTTAGCAAAAAGAAGTATACTCAAAGTTTAATTTTAGTATACCTGAGTACAAGTATATAAAGTACACTTCTCAATGTGTACTTGTAGTATACTATAAGTATGTAGATTTAATACTTTGTTGTACTATTTTAGTATACTTAAAGTATACTAGTAGTAGTACACTTTTTATTAGACTTCCAATGTACTTACTGTGTACTTCTACTTTATATTTTAGTTTATTTTAGTATACTTAAAGTATTCTAGTAGTACACTTTTTATTAGATTTCCAATGTACTTACTGTGTACTTCTAGTTCATATTTTAGTTTATTTTAGTATACTTAAAGTATTCTAGTAGTACACTTTTTATTAGACTTCCAATGTACTTGTTGTGTACTTCTACTTTATATTTTAGTTTATTTTAGTATACTTAAAGTATTCTAGTAGTACACATTTTATTAGACTTCCAATGTACTTACTGTGTACTTCTACTTTATATTTTAGTTTATTTTAGTATACTTAAAGTATTCTAGTAGTACACTTTTTATTAGACTTCCAGTGTACTTACTGTGTACTTCTAGTTCATATTTTAGTTTATTTTAGTATACTTAAAGTATTCTAGTAGTTAACTTTTTATTAGACTTCCAATGTACTTGTTGTGTACTTCTACTTTATATTTTAGTTTATTTTAGTATACTTAAAGTATTCTAGTAGTACACTTTTTATTAGACTTCCAATGTACTTGTTGTGTACTTCTACTTTATATTTTAGTTTATTTTAGTATACTTAAAGTATTCTAGTAGTTAACTTTTTATTAGACTTCCAATGTACTTGTTGTGTACTTCTACTTTATATTTTAGTTTATTTTAGTATACTTAAAGTATTCTAGTAGTACACTTTTTATTAGACTTCCAATGTACTTGTTGTGTACTTCTACTTTATATTTTAGTTTATTGAAGTATACTTGAAGACATGATTTGTTGCACTGGACAACATCTGAGAAACACAGGACACATTTAGAGTATGTGTCCCTTAGCAAAAAGAAGTATACTCAAAGTTTAATTTTAGTATACCTGAGTACAAGTATATAAAGTACACTTCTCAATGTGTACTTGTAGTATACTATAAGTATGTAGATTTAATACTTTGTTGTACTATTTTAGTATACTTAAAGTATACTAGTAGTAGTACACTTTTTATTAGACTTCCAATGTACTTACTGTGTACTTCTACTTTATATTTTAGTTTATTTTAGTATACTTAAAGTATTCTAGTAGTACACTTTTTATTAGACTTCCAATGTACTTTTTGTGTACTTCTACTTTATATTTTAGTTTATTGAAGTATACTTGAAGACATGATTTGTTGCACTGGACAACATCTGAGAAACAGAGGACAGATTTAGAGTGAGGTGTTCAGACAACGTGTTGGACACTCGTGTGGCAGACTGCTCACAGAGAATCTGTCGAGGACATCAAGAACCTGGTGAACGGTGATGTACTTGCTCGTGCTGTTGCCAACTAGTCCCAGTGAGATTCTGCCTTTATCAAGATGTCTGATCCAGCTGAGGTGCAAGGAAGTCTTTGAACTTGTTCAGCTTTTGTTTTGGACTCTTCTCAGACATCGATGATCAGAGATCAGAGATCAGAGATCAATGATCAGAGATCGATGATCAGAGATTCAGAGATCGATGAGGTGCAGGTCTATAAACCTGACCTCCTTTAGCAGAATGGAGGACACAGATGAGTGAGAAGTTTCTGTGACTAACATTGTTGAAGTGAACCTGATGCTGGTGCCAAACCGGAGACGAGCTTGTTGGACAGTGATCGCTTGCTTTTCCATTCCTCTAAAAGCTGCCGCACCGACCGGCTGCAGAGAATCTGGACTCAGACCCAGCAGAGTCTTGTTTAATATGCCGCTCACGCCTTCCAGAGACACCCCCCCCCCCATCCTTTACCTTCTTATAACCCAGAGTACTGAAGCAGGCCTGCAGTTCAACACAGAAACACTCGAGTGTCTGTTAATGCCTAACAAGTATGCACGGCTGCAATCAGCAGGAGATGCCGAGTCAGCCGGTGTTTGATTAAATTGTTCTGATAGAGAATCAGTTCAGCGATGCTGCTGCGCCGTGTGTGTCCACTTCAAGGGCAGGGAAGAAACACACACCGCAGAGAGAGGAAGAGCCCGCAAATCTGCAAATAAACCCAAAGTAGGACGACAGGACCTGAGAGCAAAACATACTGCAGCCAGGGAAGTACCAGGTCCTTGGTACTTCCAGGACCAGGGAAGTACTTAGTCCTACCAGGGAAGTACCAGGGAAGTACTTAGTACTACCAGGGAAGTACCAGGGAAGTACTCGGTACGTACCGGGCTGGATTATGTGCTGCTACTAAAGACTCGTCGTGTTGGATGTAAAGAAAAATGCTGGTGAAGATTCTCAGTCGTCCAGGACATGATAAAATCAAAAAATGCGTTCAATGCAGAAACAACTGGACTTTATTTGTTACAGAAAACGTTTCACCCTCTATCCAGAGGGCTTTTTCAATTCAAGGAGCAGGCTGTGTGAGAGTGAAGTTATAACAGTCTGAGATGACACGCACCAACCTATGTAAATTGAAAGCTAAGATAACACACACACACACATACCTGAGATAACACACACATCCTATGTAAATTGATGAATCAGACATCACACCTTAACAGTATGGGTATCTCAAGGTCTTTGTTAGTGTAATTCACAGACAAGACTCCTCTGTTCCCATCCGGTGTGAAACATCTGGGAATCAGACCCAAAACTGCATTATAATTATTTTGGGGCCGATTCCCAGATGTTTCACACCGGATGGGAACAGAGGAGTCTTGTCTGTGAATTAGACTAACAAAGATCTTGAGAAACCCCTACTGTTAAGGTGTGAGATGTGATTTGTCAATTTACATACAGTTGTGTGTCTTCTGTCAAAGACCTTAACAAACCCCTACTGTTAAGGTGTGATGTGTGATTCGTCAATTTACATAGGATGTGTGTGTTATCCCAGGTATGTGTGTGTGTTATCTCAGCTTTCAATTTACATAGGTTGGTGCATGTCATCTCAGACTGTTATAACTTCACTCTCACACAGCCTGCTCATTGAATTGAAAAAGCCCTTTGGATAGAGGGCAAAATGTTTTCTGTAACAAATAAAGTCCAGTTGTTTCTGCATTGAACGCCTTTTTTGATGTAAAGAAAAGCAACCGGGCCGCTCTGCAACAACCTCCAGTCCGTTTGGCACCAGGTCGTTTGTTTCCTCCACACGTCCTACATGTAATACTCACTGGCCAAGTTTGATTTCAGACTCCAGACACAGACTGGTTTCAGGGGCCCCAGGTCCCACTGGGCTCTTCAAACCAGATCCTAAACAGAACCGGTGTGTCAGCCGCTCCATCCAGAAACCGATGCCTGGTTAAGAACTCAAACAGCACCAGCAGAGCTGAACCAGTCTGAGAAACCGGCCCGTTGCCAATCTCAGCCTCTCTGTCCCCCCTCTCCTCTCCTCCCCCCTCCCCTGTGTCTCCCTCTGTCCTCCACCCCCACTCCTCCTCTTATAGGACAAGGAGGTGAACCTGGAACAGGTGCATCGTCGTATGAACAGTCTTTTGGACGAGGACTTGGTCCACAAGCAGATCCCCGGCCCCTCTATCGAGATCTCTGCGCTGGACATCGGCAGCATGCAGCCCAGCCAGGCGGCACTGGGGCCCGGCCCGGAGGCCAGGCGGGACTACCTGCCCTCGGGCCTCGCTGTGACCACCTACCTGCCCGGGGAGGGGGGGCCACCTCCCCCGCTTCCCCATCCTCACCATGGGGGGACCCTAGGCAGGACGCTGCCCCCGTCCCAGGTCCCTGGCAGCACCACGTTGCCCCCGCACCACCCGCTCAGCAGCACCATGCAGTGCAAACACAGGGCCCCCAACGGGGGGCTGTTCCGCCAGAGTCCTGGCAAGATGCCACTGTCCTACCAGGCAGTCTCCGGAGGACCCAGACCAGAAGCCATTGATCCGTCCCACAGTACGTCCATATAGACAGCGGGGGGGGAGGGGGGAGGGGTCAGAAGGACAAAACTGATGTACAAAGATTTTATATCGAACCGTCGGTTCAGAGAAGACGAGACGTTTGACTACTGGGTTCCTGGGCGGCTCTAACTTTTCTCCTGTACATTTCTGTAAATATCAGGACAAGTGAAGTCAAAGTGTATTTTGAATATTCTTAAATTTTGAAGTTGACTTATAAAAACAAAAATAGATAAAAATATAAATATATATATATACATTGATGAAAAGTTCTGTTTGAATGGCTTTGTAAATTTTCTTCAATTAAATCGATGACGCGGATTTCATTGTGATTGTTTTCTAAGTGCCGAAATCAAAGATGTCTCCACAAGTCATCGATGTAAACCACTACCCATGATGCACTGCTGTAGGGACGCACCTCTGTACCAAACCTATAAACAGTCTATCATGTGCATCGGGTGGAAATAATCACTTTTTCCCACGTTTGTATTAAAACATAAAACAGACCTTGAATTTTTTCAGCTGAATCGACTTTTTGTTCACGTTGTCTGTAAAATGTTTCAGTTTTCTTTCTCTAAACGGATTGTTTTTACTTTGTGTCCGCCTTTTTTTAAAGAAGAAAGCCCAGAAGAGCCGAAGGAGAAACTCTTCGGCTGTGTTCACTCAGTTTGGCTGTAAGTCCAGCAGGAAAGTCGAGCAGATGTTGGTCTGAACAGTGCAACATATTTTCATATTATAAAAATAATGATTTATACTAAATGAGTTTACGGTAGTATTTTTAAAGAAAAACAAATCTTTGAACAATCAGAGCCTGTTGCTGCAGCTCAACCCTCCTGCTGTCCTTAGGTCAAAACGTCCCAGGAGACCTCCGTGTTTGAAAACTCTGGGCTTGTGGGTCCTTTTGGCCCAAGGGCAGCAGGAGGGTCCATTCTTTCAGAACGCTTTAAAAGCCGGTCCAAAAAGATGAAACAAGAGCGTCTAAACGGAACGTTCTGCTGTGAGGTCGACGCCGGGACAAATTTAGATCCAGACGCCATTTTTGCCGTGCTCCAAATGTTTGGACGTTTGACCTGGTAAGTTTGTTTGTTTGTTTACAAGCAGATGATGGAAGAACCCCAAAAGGTTAAATCGTGTCATCTGGACAGTTTATGGAAGAGACGTTTCATCTGAAAGACTCCATCAGTGTGAGGCCTGCCACTTGATCTGTCTTATAAATAGAACCTCCTTGATGTTTCAAGCCAGCCCTCTGTGCAGGTGCACGAACATCTGAGCAGAACCCCTTCCTTCCAGCCGTTTTAACCCTTCACGTATCAAAACCTTCACGCCTGCCATGACTATTTATTCAGAAATTGAACTTTACCTCTTTGTTCTGTTGAAACAACTGGTTCTGCTGCTTTTTGTTCGACTCCCATCTTTTATTGGGACCAGTCAGCTGGTTTCTATAAAACTGCAAGCTTTCTGCTAATGGCCGCATCGAGAGTTTTTTTTATCCTGATGCTGCTCAATAAAAATCTAAAAAAGTTAAGTCTGGTCCTCTGGACATTCAAAAAAAAAAAAAAAATTGTAGAAACGTTTCGTCTTTCCTCTGAAAGACTTCCTCAGTCTGAGCAGCTGTATTCAGCTCAGTCTTATAAATAGCACCTTCTCACAGTGGATCAACCAGTTTGCTGATGACAGCCGAAACCAGCTGCTCACATGATCAAGGAGGACCATCAGCCTAACGATGGATCGTTAGCACCCTGATGGTTGTTTGCTATTCACAGAGGGCTGAGTGATACTAGCAATAACAGCATTGTAAGAGGGGGACAGTTGAACCCGGAGGCCTCCACCTCTGTTTAATGATGGACGGTTTCTTTTCACAAAGATGGCCTCCTTTACTCCTCTCTCAAACCATCGTTCCTCTCTATCAAGGATGTGAACATCTTCATCCCTGAAAGAGTGACCTCTGACCTGGAGATGAGTGTAGACCACAGAGTCCTGACCTGATGATGTTGATCTTCTGTGCTGGGCCATCCTTTTGGCCAGTGGTTGTTTAGTTTCCCCGATGTGAAACAAAACCCATTCACAAAGAGTGGACTGCAGCTGGAGTCAGTGCTTCAAGAACCACCATGCTCAGATGTATGCAAGACATGGGTTTCAGCTGTCGCATTCCTTGTGTCAAGCCACTCTCTTGAACACGAGGCAGCGTCAGAAGCGTCTCACCTGGGACTGCTGCTGAGTCCAAAGTTATGTTCTCCATTGAAAGTGCATTTTGCATTTCCTTTGTGCTTTAGAGGAAGAGGAGAGGCACAGAATCCACATTGGAGGTCCAGTGTCAAGTTTGCACAGTCGGTGATAGTTTGGGGTGCCATGTCATCTGCTGGTGTTGGTCCACTGTGTTTTCTGAGGTCCAAGGTCAACACAGGAAGCTTTAGAGACTTCCTGTGTTGACAGACTATGGAGTATGCTGGTGAAGATTCTCAGTCGTCCAGGACATGAAAGAATCAAAAAAGGCGTTCAATACAGACTTAACTTTATGGAGATGCAGATTTTATTTTCAAACAGGACTTGGCACCTGCACACAGTGCCAAAGCTACCACGACCTGGTTGAAGGACCACCGTGTTTTTAACTGGCCAGCAATTTATGATTGCTGATTTAGTTAAAATTTTATTTCTGAGTCAAAAAATGCAGCTTGACTTTGAAATGAAAAAGCCTTTCTGCTATTTCATTTAAATTTTCAAAATTGACATTTCAAAATGAATTTTGGTCACTTTTTACTATGACATATTTTGAAAATTAAATGTTAAACGTTATTTTATTTATCATTTCAATTAATTTACAAATTGAGCAGTCTCGAAGAAGAAAATGAAAATGCAGTTTGGATTATTCATTTCAAATTTTATTTATGAGTCAAAAAATGCTGCTTGACTTTGAAATGAAAAAGCATTTCTGCTAATCCATTTTAGTTTCAAATATGAGACATAACCGCTTCCATATCCAGCAGCCATCTCCAGGACCAACTTCAAACTTTTGTTGTCAAACCCCTCTGGGCTCTGACTGCCCCACTCCTCTGTTCGCCGCTCGTCCAGTATCGGGTTCTTGTGGAAGCTGCTCTATCTGTTCAATGTGCAGGTGAACAAAGTCCGCGTTCTGTCAGAGCTTCAGATGAAAGAAATCCTCCAAAACATCTAAAGGATCTTCAGGAAAAAAATCAAACATCTGTTGATGGAGGGGGGTGGAGTCTACAGAGAACCCATGGTCCTCGTGGTCTCCAACACTCCAGGTTTGAGTGATGCTTCAGCTGCAACATGGACCTTCTAACCATGAAGTTCTGGAAGTAGCTCGATGGTACCACCATGAGTCCTGTGCAGACTCTGAGCCAGATGTGTTCCAGCAGTAAATCAACCTCACACCTGAAACCGGTTCCTCTCCTCACACTGGACCGGCCCCCTGCAGGCACCTGGTTCCGAGTTTTAGCTCGGGTGTCTGGTCCACCACAAGGCCTGCAGCGGCCCGGCAGAACTTCAGGAAAGCTCTGAAACTGAAGCTGGAGGGATGAGAGCAAGGAGAACCTCAGTGGGAGAACCGGAGGAATGCACGTCACCCGCTGTCAGACAAAGAGTTTATAATCGTAACTGTTGAATAGCTGTGGCGGCCATCTTGAATTAGTCTAGCTCTGAAAGTTGCATCCTCTGAAAATGTCTCGTTTCATTAAA
>JBBPBX010079251.1:2428-16431 GCA_038048925.1 Garcialebias charrua
CACACACACACACACACACACACACACACACACAGGTTTGTTTTACTATCTTTGTGGGGCCATTGCATTGACTTCCATTCATTTTTCATTCATTTCTATAGCCTAACCCTGACCTTTACCCTAAACCTAACCATTACCAATGCATACCTAACCCTAACCTTAACACATCCTCAATTCACACCTTAGTCCTAAACCTAACCCCTAACCCACCAACGGGACTTCTTCTTATGGGGCCCGGGCTTTGGGCCCCATAAGAACCAGTTGGGCCTCACAATTTGGTAAAACTCAGAAAACTGGGCCTTACAACGTAGCATAAACAAGGACACACACACACACACACACACACACACACAGGTTTGTTTTACTATCTTTGTGGGGCCATTGCATTGACTTCCATTCATTTTTCATTCATTTCTATAGCCTAACCCTGACCTTTACCCTAAACCTAACCATTACCAATGCATACCTTACCCTAAACTTAACACATCCTCAATTCACACCTTAGTCCTAAACCTAACCCCTAACCCGGGCCCCATAAGAACCAGTTGGGCCTCACAATTTGGTAAAACTCAGAAAACTGGGCCTCACAACGTAACATAAACAAGGACACACACACACACACACACACACACACACACACACACACTAGTGTCCCCCTCCCACATTAAAAATGCTTCTGACGTCAAACTGCGTTGCTCAAGCCAAGAGCCATTGTCAGCAATGGGGGGCTAAGCACCCCCTAAGGTCAGATTCTAAAATCGCCCCTGTCTTGGGCTTTTTGACATGAAAGGCAAGTTATATACAGTATTTTTAAACTCCTCTGAAGGAGTTTTAAAGTTGTTCAACAGATGTTTTGACGGCCTCGCGGGTCTCTCACCCCGTTGGCAGCTGCCATCTGAACGATGACCTCGATGGCGGCCCGGCTGAAGTAGCGGCCGTCGCTGCCCACCACCATGGTGCAGCCCTGCCGGTCCCGCAGGTCCATGGAGGACAGCACGCTCTGCACGTAGTTCTGCAGGTAGTTCTTCTTCCCCTCGAACACGGCCGTCTTCCTGCGCAGCCCGCTGGTCCCGGGCCGCTGGTCCTCGAAGGGGGCGGTCTGGACAGTCACCACCGGGATGGGGCTCGTCTCCATCAGGACCCAGCAGCAGGGAGGAGGACACGGGACTAATGAAAAGTTGTCCTCAGCGCGGACTTAAAGAAATGACGTTTTGAGCCAGAAGAACAGCATCCCTGAGAAGTATGATCAAAACACTCCTCTGCTCTCAGACAACTCCCCCTTTGCCCTAATAAGAATGAAGGAGAGAGAAAGAACGGGGAGGAGGGACAGAGTTTGTACAATCAGCTGAGCCTGCAGACAGAAATAGACATGACTGATGGAGGAGGAGGGGGGATTGTGTCGGAACCGGACACTGGTGCGTCTGAGCTGTCCTCACTAGAGACAATACCAGTCCAAATGTGTGAAGTCACCACTTTAAATCAAACTGAGCAAAGATATTACGGTACTAACATCGCAGTTTGATTTAAACTAAATAAAAAAACTCTGATTTTGACGTCGAAAGACTCTCTTTATTACATTATTTATTTTAAAAAGTATTTATGCGAAATACTTTTTTGTAAAAATATTATTTGTTTAGTGAAGTCAAGAAAGTACGGAAGCGTAGTGATGACACCTGGAGAACTTTTTTTGGGGGGCTTATCATGTAATAACGTGATACGTATCGTTATTACGTGATATTATCACGTTATTACGTGATACGTATCACGTTATTACGTGACATTATCACGTTATTACGTGATAATATCACGTTAACGTATCACGTAATAACGTGATATTATCACGTTATTACGTGATACGTATCACGTTATTATGTGATAAGTATAGATGTCCATCCACATGGTCACCATTACCCACACAATGGGAGAGAGGCTGGCTTCTGTGCTGCTTTCATCCAGTAGGTAGTTCCAGATAAAATGCAAATTAAGGGATGTACTGTAGAGCCTAGAACTGCAGGTCTGACCTCCAAAACAAGATGATTAAGATGCACACTTAAACAGTTTAAAGTTCTCCACTTTCTTGACCAAGAGTTTGATACTACAAAGTTTTGAAAGTGTCAACCTTTTCATTCAGAAAACTAGCATTCCCATGTACTTGATTTGTCTTGGTTAATTTACTCCTGAATAAATTTCTGATAAACTGACTCTAACTCCCATGTTTATCACCAAACTTACATTTCTTCATTCAGTTCCTTTAATTATTGGGTATATTCTACATTTCTCTACTAATATCTCTAAGATATGCATTAAAGACAGAGATCCAAACTTCACTCAAAATAAGCTTAATGTGGTTTTTCGCAGTTTCATGAAAACTAAACACGAGCGGGTTTTTTCCCCCACATTTTTTCCTTATCAAACATCTGCATTTTCTATGAAAGGCCATCAGGTTGTAGCTCTGTTAGCTTGCTCCCTTTAAAAACCCCAAAATGCCCATTAATGTGATCAACGAACACTGACTGCAGTTTGTGTTTCTCTTTAGAAACCATTAACCCAATTCTTTGAGTAAGCAGTCCAGATTAAAACACTGCCTTTTTTAACAAAAATGTTTGTGGTAGTTACAGAGAGTCATTCACAACACCCACTCTGAGCACTGCATCCTTTTTATGTGCATGAAATTACTTGTATTTTCTAGTTCGACCAAAACGGCTGCAACTCAGTCCGTTCTCAACCTAAGATCATAGTTAGTCCAAAACTCTGCATGCAGGGTGAACTTATGTATCTTATTTAAATTAATTCTAGGTCTTAAACTATTTATAGTGAAATGACTGATGTCAGTCTTTAGTTTAAATAATAGTGTGAATATGAATACAATCATCATTGTCTTGATGGAAGATAAAACTCGATCACAGTCTCAGGTCTCTTGAAGACTCAAACAGGTTTTATTCCTTAATGTTCCAGTATTTGGCACCATCCATCTTTCCATCAATTCTGAGCATCTTCCATGCCCATGCTTAAGAAAAGCAGGCCCAAACCATGATGCTGCCACTACCATGTTTGACAGTGGATGGTGTGTTCAGGGTGATGAGCTGTGTTGCTTTAAAGCCAAACTGATAGTTTTGAATTGTGGACAAACAGTTCTGATTTTGGATTCAGGTGACCAGAGCAACGTCTTCCACATGCTTGGTGTGTCTCCCTGGTGGCTTGTGACAAACTTGAAACAACATTTTCTTAAGGATATATTTGAGAAATAGCTTTCTTCTTGACACTCTTCAATAAAGGCCAGATTTGTGCTGTGTACGACTGATAGCTGTCATATGGACAGACTCTCCCAGGCAACTCTTTTGTTTTTTTACATATTACAGTACACTAACATGTTTCATTGCTCCATATTATTTCAAATTAGCAATTTATCATTGTTTATTAAACTCTGAAAGCTGTGTTATGTTACTTTGTTTATATTCTCTCCTAAAATGCGGTTAGATGTGCCTTTTTGTTTATTTTTAACTATTGAACTGTCCCATTCTGCTCAGGATTCTTCTCAGAGTGCGCATACTGATGATGATGTCATCCACAGTGCGAAGCATCATCAGTATCTCTCCATGTTTTAGACCAAGCATGAAGTAAAACTTGATGAAATTCTGTAAATTAGCCATTGTGCAGGCAAAAACAAGCGTATGGGCGAACTTGCATTATGGGTAATGGTGCTGATACCATGTGGATGGACATCTATACTTATCACGTAATAACGTGATACGTATCACGTAATAACGTGATACGTATCACGTAATAACGTGATATTATCACGTAATAACGTGATACTATCACGTAATAACGTGATACGTATCACGTAATAACGTGATATTATCACGTAATAACGTGATACGTATCACGTAATAACGTGATACGTATCACGTAATAACGTGATATTATCACGTAATAACGTGATACGTATCACGTAATAACGTGATACGTATCACGTAATAACGTGATACGTATCACGTAATAACGTGATATTTTCACGTAATAATAACGTGATACGTATCACGTAATAACGTGATACGTATCACGTAATAACGTGATATTATCACGTAATAACGTGATACGTATCACGTAATAACGTGATACGTATCACGTTATTACGTGATATTTTCACGTAATAATAACGTGATACGTATCACGTAATAACGTGATACGTATCACGTAATAACGTGATATTATCACGTAATAACGTGATACGTATCACGTAATAACGTGATACGTATCACGTAATAACGTGATACGTATCACGTTATTACGTGATAAGCCCCCCAAAAAAATTCTCCAGGTGTCATCACTACACTTCCGTAAGAAAGACACAATTTTTTATATAAAGAAAGTATTTCTTTATTCATTCAACCTTCATTTATGATATTGAAATCAAAAAATACAGGTAGTCCCCAACTTACGAAGGCATCGACTTGCGAAGTTTCGGACTTATGAACGGACTTACGAACAGTGTACAGTTAATACAGCACTGGTATGTGTTTTTAGATGAAAGTGTGTTAGCTAACCATTTGTAAATAAAGTTCTGTGCATGTTTATGAACCAGTATGTACACTTGTTCAGTCTCATGTTGAAAAAACGGGTGTGCAGCGCAGCGTTAGCATACATTTTCCGACTTACGACCAAAAATCCGGACTTAAAAACGACACGTGTTATGCGTTCCGAGTCGACATACAAATTTTCGAGTTACGAATGATACGTAGGAACGGAACTCGTTCGTAAGTCGGGGACTACCTGCACTACCTTATTTTTTTATAAAAAGTATTTATGTTTAATGAACTCAGACTATTTTATGTTTTATAAAAACAAGTATTCATGTTTAATGAAGTCAAGAAAGACCATTTTGTTTTTTGAATATTTTTTATTAGTAATTATTTTATTAATACATTTACATTTTTTATGTAGTATTGTGACAGAGGGTTCCTGTCAGCAGCTGCTGAAAGTAACTAATAAAGTAACTTAGTAATCTAACTTAGTTACTTTCCAACTCAAGTAATCAGTAACTTAACTAAGTTTTTTTCATTCATTCAACCTTTATTTAGTCAGGTAAATCTTTTGAACCTCATGGGCTCATTTACGAAAGCGACCTGCTAAAACTAAAGAAAAAAAAAAGTTTATTTTTCAATGTAACTATGCCATCACTGAAAGTGGCTTATTTCAGGGATTTAAGTTTAATATATATTGTGAAATTTATTGCAACAGGCATACGAGTGTATTTTATTTGGCAAAGTTGCCCGTGTTTGCGCTTCTACAGGCCAGTCTGCAGAAACTTTGCAAACAGCGACACCGTAAGGTAGAATTGAGGAACTGCAAATTCAAGGTGGAGAAAAAAAATGTGTGGAGAACATTACTAAATTATTTTAATAGCTTTATAAAAAAAATCTGTTATACTTTTCCCACATTTTATTGTCCTAACTATTCATATTTGACGTAAGGATTATTATAATTTTTTTGCAAAAGTGAGAAGGGAACTAAAGTTTCTATATTGTTATTTATAAGTTTATATTGGTAAGTTTTTTATCTACACCTAAACAAAATAAATTAGATTTTTAAACCAATTAAACTGGCTATACTGGCTTAACACATTTTTAAATCCTGGAGGAATAGAGTATTGCCACACACTTGATGTCCAGAAACTGCACAGTTTTACATCATAAAGTATAACCAACCTTCTTGAGGAACTTTTTATCACAAGTTCTTTTTATTGCAAATACAAGGTCAGGGGTAAAGTTTTCTCATATTTTTTTCAAATCATCAGACAAAAGCAGCATTTTCCCCAAAAACGTTTATTTTGACACATTGATTATTAGAAAAGAAAATCAAGTTTTTTCCCCCTCCCAGCATTATGCTCCTAAATATATTACACTCATCTTATTTAAGACAGTAAACGCACATAATATCATGCAGTCAAAACATTTCTTTGAGAAATAAATCACAGCAACAAAGAGGTCATTAATGCCTCAGCAGTGGAGAGTAAAAGAGAGGATGCAGTGCAGGAGGGGGGCAGAAAGGCTGCAGCAGACCTGGCAACACGCAGGCATTTGGGTTTGACACGAGGTGCATGTTGAACCCGAGTGCGCCGTGATGTGTGAGTGATGAGTTGGGGGTCTGCTGGCTGACAGGAGGGGGTCTGTTCATGATGCTGTCGATGCTGAAGGAGCACTGCGCCTGCGCGCCGGGCTGCGCTCTGGAGTGTCCAGGTCCACTGCGCTTCGAGGGACTGTCCAGAGCGCGCGGCAAAAGGTGGCAGGAAGAGGGGGGCATCATGATGCCATCCTGCAGTGGCATGTAAACAGATGCCGGCGGTGCGCCAAACGGCGTCCCGCAGGGCCGGTAGCTGAAGCTGCTGGAATAAAAGGCCATCACTGCGTCTTGGCCGAACTCTGGCTGGTTCCTCTTGAAGCGCTTCCTGCGGCGCAGGAAGCTCCCGTTGTCAAACATGTCCTCCGAGGCTGGATCCAGAGACCAGTAGTTGCCTTTCCCAGGATTCCCCGGCTCCCTGGGGATCTTGATGAAGCAGTCGTTGAGGGAGAGGTTGTGTCTGATGGAGTTCTGCCACGCGGGGAACTTGTCTCTGTAGTACGGGAACCTGCTGCGGATGAAGTCGCAGATGCCGCTGAGCGTCAGCTTCTTGTGCGGACTCTGCAGGATGGCCATGGTGATGAGAGCGATGTACGAGTAGGGAGGCTTCACTGGCGCGCATGCGCACACGCTGCTCTCACTCTCCCCGGAGGAGTCCGGCTCCGAGGAGTCAGCGCCAGATTCTGCTGAAGATCCAGGCTCCACCGCGGCGCATCCGTTTCCAAACAACCGTGGATGGATCGACTCTTCCCCGCCTACTGGGTCGATGACATCCTCATTTGGAGGCAGTCCAGGTTGATGTGAGGCTTCAGAGTCACTGGACAGAGTCATGGTCGCGGAGAAGACTCACTGTAGCTGTGCCAAAACGCGCCACAGTTGTTGTTGTGCGTAAAAGCGCACGGGCCAGTGTCTGGTTCGACATTGCTGTTTGCTGTTCTGGTTTTATATCCTGGCAGACTGCTGCCCTTCAGGCCAGTCCCATTACTCCTGTGGACCTATCAGAGGCCTTCACTGTGGAGGGGGGCACAGCAAGGCGGGGTGGACACGCGCGAGATTCGTGCGCAATATGCGTGGAAAGACCGCTTATGGCAATTTACTGTCTTTTTTCTGTTTTTCATATTGAATATTAAATAAAAGGCAACGATACAAATTGCAAGAAAGTTACTTCTGAAGGGTTTGCAACGCCCCAACTTGCTCCTGCACGACAAAAAGTTTTCCGTGAACCTTAAAGGGTTGAGTTTGCCACCTCTGGATGCCCGCAGGTGGTGTGACCATGAAAATGGCCACGGCAAAGTTTCCCATAGGAACCCTTAGGAGGGCATCAGCATCAGAATGGAGGAGGAAACAGCTGCAGCTGAGGTGATGTGCTCAGAACAAAGTCCAACAGTGGATTTATGCAAACACCTGACATCTCCATTGTAAATTTAAAAAGGTGGGGCAAATAAATACACTTGATGTCTTAATCTGTGTCCTGTGAGCAAAAGATGGTTCCCACAAGACTTAAAAAATGCTTAAAGAAACAGAAAAAATTGACAACATGGGGAAAATAAATGTGGTCTTATGATTAAATTTATAAGGAAATAAAGTGGACAGTGTGATGTGTCATTAACAAAACGAATGGTATAAATTGGAATTTTTTAAACAAAAAAAAATATATATTTTAAGAATACTTAACATTTATTTGCCTTGTGATCACACTTTTAAAGCTAAAAACTCTGAACGTCTTGCTCACGGATGCAAAGTTATATTTTGTAACAAGAGTTTTTATTTTTATTTTGTAGACAATAAAAAATAGAAGTTAATTTACCAAGTTAATTTAAAAAAGGACAGTCATTTAGAAGAAGCCAGGTTTATTACAAAAGTTATTAAAAAAAAAAAAAAAAAAAAGAATCCATATTCAGAATTTTTTATTTTATTTAAAACACGTTAAATAACTGATAAAATATCAGACGTATCAGAACAACTTCAATCATCGTCCTGACTTGAGTCTTATGATTTCTGTCGTTTATTTCTTAAGACAAGGTGTTGGTTGCATTTCTGGGCTATCATGGCATCTTTCCTGTGGAAGTAATGTTAAAAATTACAGAACGCTCGTCTGAACTGGAGCTTTTAAAGCAGGTTGGGATGAGTTCCCTTCAGTCAATCTCAGATGGACCTCATGTTAATGTGGAAAAGTCACGCAGTCTTTATCTGCTGCAACTTTTACAGCTACATCATTTTTTGATATGAAGAAGAACAAAAGTGCTTCTATTTCTTCCCTGTATTCAACAGCACTGAAGAAATGAAATGATCCTGCAGAATGTCCTTGTTCAGATTCCTACCTGCAAAGTAAAAAAAGAAAAAATTAATGAAAGTCTGTCTCCATGCACATAAACAGGGCTTCTGCACAAAACACTTTTCTTTTCACTGCTTGACTAAACTCAAGCAACTCTTTACAAATACAATATCCAAAATGCAAAATAACAACAAAAAAGTGAAGGATTTACGATCTTGATTCTTTTAACTAGCCCTTTTTTACTTTTAGCTAATGTTTTGATACTTTTTAACTACGGTAGTGTTTTTCTCGTGAGTCTTTCGTTAGGAGTTTGCTTCATTTAGTCTTAATTAACATTTTGATTATTTTGGTTTTAATCTAGTGTTAAACTTTTTTTTTTTGTTTTTAGCCATGTTCTGCTTCTTTTAGCTAGTGTTTAGCTTTTTTTTTTACTCTTTAGCTAGTGTTCTGCTTGTTTTAGCTTTTAGCTATATTTTGCTCATTCTAGCCTTTAGTTAGCATTCTGCTTGTTTTACCTCTATCTAGTGTTTTGCTTTTTTAACCTTTAGCTAGTGTTCTGTTTGTTTTAGCTAGTGTTTTTGCTTTTAACCTTTAGCTATTGTTTTGCTTTTTCTAGCATTTAGCTAGCATTCAGCTTGTTTTAGCTTTTATCTAATGTTTAGCTTTTTTTAACTTTAGCTAATGTTCTGTTTGTTTTAGGTAGTTTTGCTTATTCTAGCCTTTAGCTTGCATTCTACTTTTTACGTTTTATCTAGTGTTTTGCTCTTTTAACCTTTAGCTATGGGTTTGCTTATTCTAGCCTTTAGCTAGCATTCAGCTTGTTTTAGCTTTTATCTAGTGTTTTGCTTTTTAACTTTAGCTAATGTTCTGTTTGTTTTAGCTAGTGTTTTGCCCTTTTAACCTTTGGCTTTTGCTTTTTTAGCCTTTAGCTAGTGTTCTGCTTGTTTTAGCTTTCATCTAGTTTTTTTTTTACCTTTAGCCAGTGTTCTGTTTGTTTTGCTCTTTAAACCTTTAGCCAGTTTTTTGTGTGCTTTTAGCCAGTGTTCTGCTTGTTTTAACCTTTAGCTAGTGTTCTGTTTGTTTTAGCTAGTGTTTTGCTCTTTTAAACTTTAGCTACAGTATTCTTTTGCTTATTCTAGCATTTAGCTAGCATTCCATTTGTTTTGCTAGTGTTTTGCTCTTTTAATCTTTGGCTAGTGTTAAGTTTGTTTTAGCTTTTACCGAGTGTTTTGCTTTTTAACCTTTATCTAGTGTTCTGCTTGTTTTAGCATTTAGCTATTGCTTTGCTTATTCTAGCATTTTGCTTGTATTCTGCTTATTTTAGCTTTTACCAACTGTTTTGATTTCACCTTTAGCTTCTGCTCATTTCTACTTATGGTAGTTTCTTAGTTCTACTTACTGTTCTGATCAGCTGTTCTTCTGTTTTTATTAACTGTTCTTACTTTTTTTAAAATTTCATTTAAGCCTGTATCTGTACAGGTCCTTCTCAAAAAATTAGCATATTGTGATAAAGGTACTGTAATTATTTTCCCTAATGTAATGATAAAAAGGAAACTTTCATACATTTTAGATTCATTGCACACCAACTGAAATATTTCAGGTCTTTTATTGTTTTAACACTGATGATTTTGGCATACAGCTCATGAAAACCCAAAATTCCTATCTCAAAAAATTAGCATATCATGAAAAGGTTCTCTAAACGAGCTATTAACCAAATCATCTGAATGAACGAATTAACTCTAAACACCTGCAAAAGATTCCTGAGGCTTTTAAACACTCCCAGCCTAGTTCATTACTCAAAACTGCAATGATGGGTAAGACTGCCGACCTGACTGTTGTCCAGAAGGCCATCATTGACACCCTCAAGCAAGAGGGTAAGACACAGAAAGAAATTTCTGAACGAATAGGCTGTTCCCAGAGTGCTGTATCAAGGCACCTCAGTGGGAAGTCTGTGGGAAGGGAAAAGTGTGGCAGAAAACGCTGCACAACGAGAAGAGGTGACCGGACCCTGAGGAAGATTGTGGAGAAGGGCCGATTCCAGAGCCACCGTGCACAGGCGTGTGCAGGAAATGGGCTACAGGTGCTGCATTCCCCAGGTCAAGCCACTTTTGAACCAGAAACAGCGGCAGAAGCACCTGACCTGGGCTACAGAGAAGCAGCACTGGACTGTTGCTCAGTGGTCCAAAGTACTTTTTTGGATGAAAGCAAAGTTTGCATGTGATTCAGAAATCAAGGTGCCAGAGTCTGGAGGAAGACTTGGGAGAAGGAAATGCCAAAATGCCAGAAGTCCAGTGTCAAGTACCCACAGTCAGTAGCCGTGTTTCCATCAAGGTTTCTAGCTGCGCAATTTGAAATAGCGCAGCAGAAAAGCTTAATGGAAACGTCAAATTGCGAGGTTACTTCCTGAATTACGCTAAAAAGTTTTTACGCTCGCTTGAGGTGGTTTTTGGAATTTGAGATGCGCTAAACGACAGATGGAAACACATTTTCCGACTCATTTCTGACGTAGCGAAAATTCACGTCACGTGACGTTCAGCTGTTTCCGCTCCGGACAACATGTAACATCGCTAAAACTAGTTGGCATGACAGAATAAATACAACTCGCCCGATAGCAACACGTACCTGAAATATTCTCTCGATTTTGACGAGATGTGTGGCCGGGTTCAGTTTTCAACCGCTACTTCCTGTTTACTGTAGACATGCGCAGTGCTGACGTCTGACGTAATGACGCTGACGTCTGACGTAATGACGCTGTGCGCGGCTTGGTAGAAGCGCTTCAAGCCAGTAGATGGAAACACTTCTGATCTGCATTAATTTGTATTTACATATTTGCGAGGTAGCTCAAAATACGAAATGAAAATGGATGGAAACACAGCTAGTGATGGTCTGGGGTGCCATGTCAGCTGCTGGTGTTGGTCCACTGTGTTTTATCAAGGGCAGGGTCAATGCAGCTAGCTATCAGGAGATTTTGGAGCACTTCATGCTTCCATCTGCTGAAAAGCTTTATGGAGATGAAACTTTCATTTTTCAGCACGACCTGGCACCTGCTCACAGTGCCAAAACCACTGGTAAATGGTTTACTGACCATGGTATTACTGTGCTCAATTGGCCTGCCAACTCTCCTGACCTGAACCCCATAGAGAATCTGTGGGATATTGTGAAGAGAAAGTTGAGAGACGCAAGACCCAACACTCTGGATGAGCTTAAGGCCGCTATCGAAGCATCCTGGGCCTCCATAACACCTCAGCAGTGCCACAGGCTGATTGCCTCCATGCCACGCAGCATTGAAGCAGTCATTTCTGCAAAAGGATTCCCGACCAAGTATTGAGTGCATAACTGAACATAATTGAAGGTTGATTTTTTTTTTGTATTAAAAACACTTTTCTTTTATTGGTCAGATGAAATATGCAAATTTTTTGAGACAGGAATTTTGGGTTTTCATGAGCTGTATGCCAAAATCATCAGTATTAAAGGAGACCACATATAGGTATTTAAAATTTTTATGTTATGTCTGTGTGCTATCTTGACAATATTAATTCATTTTAATACACAAAATAATTCTTAGATAATTAATTATACCCTTTTTAATTCTGCCATTTTTAACTTTCGTTTTGAACGACCGGTTTCTTGAAGTCCACGCCCTTCAACGATCTGTTAACGCCCTCTGTAACAGCCAGTATCTGTAATGTGTTGTTGTTTTAAAATTAGCTCTTTTTTTATTACTCATTTGACTTACTGTTAGTGCTAGCTTAAGATAACTTACCGAAACCCGTCTGAGCGCGCCGCAATTAGCTGCTCCTTTTAGCATGAGACCACCCGAATCCGATGCTAATGTTAGCTTGTTCCTCTTCCGGTGTTCGCCAGCTTCGCTCGTTGCACGCGGAGATTTTGGGAGTTATCGCTGTTCCAGTCAAGACAACAAAGTTCACCAAGTGTCTCCCGTAAATTAATCAGTAAGGAGAAGGTCCTCGCTGCTGCGAGGCTGCTGCAGCGAGGCTGTACAATTGAAGCTCCGCTCCATCCGCCAGAAGAGGGTCCCGTTGCCGCTGGTCCCTACGCCGGGGGTCCGCTCGTTTAATTTTTGACGGCTGCGCGTTGGGAGCGATCGCAAATACACTAAAAATTGAACTAAAATATAAAAATAACAATTATACTTTATTTATAAAGCCATTTAAAAAAACACAGCTGCAACAAAGTGCTGTACACATGAAATTAAGAACATATAAACAAAAGATGAGATGAAATCATGAAAAACAACAGTCATGTGTTTAATACAGAAGTGGGTTGAGCCTAACCAGGGGTTGCTAGGTGAGGGGCTGGACTCAGGTTTGAGGTGATTGGCTACGGCCTGTGACGTCAATAACTGCAGGAAGTGTGAATCCAGGTGTATTTATCAAAAATAAATAAATCTACTTAGAGTAAATAAACCACTGGGTGCATTTTTTTGGCACAAGGACTGTTTTTTTATGAAGTAAATACCCAAAGTTGAGTAAAAAAAACATTAAAAAGTGAATTTTGCATCTGTGGTCCCCTTTAAAACAATAAAAGACCTGAAATATTTCAGTTGGTGTGCAATGAATCTAAAATATATGAAAGTTTCATTTTTATCATTACATTATGGAAAATAATGACCTTTATCACAATATGCTAATTTTTTTAGAAGGACCTGTATTTCTGCAAAACACTTTGTGATTTTATCTATGACAAGTGCTACATAAATAAAGTTTACTAACTATAAATGTATAATTAAATATTTTACATTTTGTCAGTGAACAGTGGCTGCTTTCACGTGATTTGTAAGATTTGCATGATTATAAATGGTTCAAACACGCCCACGTGTGTGTGTGTGTACCTATAAAGACAAGTCTGTTGATATTCGGGGTTTCCCCCCAAAGCTGTGGAGTCTCATTTAACTCGTACAGCTCGTGGACCCCCTGCAGCATCACTTGGTGGGTTTTACCTGCGAGTGACACTATGCCCTGAAATCACAAGTCACGAGTTAAACATTAACCCACATCAACCCAATTACTGAACTTATCAAAAGAGAATAAAATCTGTCAATCATTATGAAACTGTGCCTTTAACCGGATGACTGTCATGGGTTCCCCTTCATGGTTACAGAACTTCTTTTCCCAAAGCAGATCCTGAAAGAGCGGGAAAACGGAGGTTCACTTTCCAAACAGCGTTACTGTATTAGAGCTAACTGGTAAAAGCAACAGGGAGTTATAGTTTTACTTGGATGAAGGCGTTCAAAGCGTCCTCAGAGAGATCTCCAGTCACTTCAAACGTCACTGTTAAAATACTCTGAAGGTGACACAAAAGAAATACAATTCAATTCAAACATGCTTTTAAAATATTGAAAACAATCCTTCTGTGGTGGACATTTTAAATTTTCACGCAGTAATGAGAGGCTGAGACATTTATTTAAAAAACGTTCCCTTTTACAATATTTATTAAAGCTATAAGAAGCCTTTTTTACACCCCCGTTGATGATTTTATCAGTGAATGTGCTAAAAACAACTTCACGTTGCACCTGAAACCTGGGAGCAGTCTTTCTCACACGCACCCTCTGCAAGACTTCCTAGCATAAAAAAAAGACACTTTGCAG
>JBBPBX010079252.1:0-16431 GCA_038048925.1 Garcialebias charrua
CAGTGGAGCACAACAACGAGGGTCCTCACGACGTCTCAGCAGAGGGTCCTCACGACGTCTCAGAGGGTCCTGACGACGTGGTCCCCGACGAGGTGGTCCTCAACGACGTCTCAGAGGGTCCTGACGACGGGGGTCCCAGCGCCGCAGACGCCTCGTCCTCGACAGAAGGTCCCAGCGCCGCAGACGCCTCGTCCTCGACAGAAGGTCCCAGCGCCGCAGACGCCTCGTCCTCCACAGAGGGTCCCAGCGCCACAGACGTCTTATCGCTTGCCTCGGCGCCCGACAACATCTCGGCGCCCAACGACGGGGGTCCTGGCGATGACGATGGCTGTGTTCCGGCCGACGTCTGTGTTCCGGCCGAGGTCTGTGTTCCGGCCGAGGTCTGTGTTCCGGCCGACGAAAGAGGTGTTCCGGCCGACGAAAGAGGTGTTCCGGCCGACGAAAGAGGTGTTCCGGCCGACGAAAGAGGTGTTCCGGCCGACGAAAGAGGTGTTCCGGCCGACGACAAAGGTGTTCCGGCCGACGACAAAGGTGTTCCGGCCGACGACAAAGGTGTTCCGGCCGACGACAAAGGTGACGAAGGTGTTCCGGCCGTTGCTGGGCGTTACTCTGGTCGCCCGCCTGACGTATCGCCGCTCGATGGACGACCTCCTGGACGTCCTCCTGAACTAACTGATGGCGATGGGCGGCCTCCTGGGCGACCCCCGAATCTGGCTGATGGCGATGGGCGACCTCCTGGGCGTCCCCCGGATCGGGCTGATGTTGGCCCGCCGTCCTGCCTGTTGCCTCCCTCCGCCCGCCCTTGTTCTTGTGGGGTCCGTCTTGGGGGTGTCAGGTGCCACCCTTGAGGGGGGGGTTATGTCAGGTTCTGTCCCTGTCTGTTTTCTTTAGGCTCTGTTTCTTTATGTTATTTTGTGTTTCCCCTCCTGCCATACTTTGTTATTCTGAGCTTTGTTTACTGGTTTCTGTGTATCTCATTCAGTCTCTGTCATTTCCCACTCCTCAGTCTGTCTCTCTGTGCTCAGGCCTTCAGCATTAATCATTCACAGCTGGTCCTCATTCTAATCACCTCAGGTGCTCCTCACTGTCTCGTTTGTGTCAGTATATAAACTCTGTGTATTCACTCCTTGAGCACCGGGGCTTTGTCTTTCCACGGTGTATGATCTGCTCATCTCCTCTCCTCTCAGTAAGTGTTTTTTGTTCCATCAGCATTATTATTTTTGTTAAATAAATCATTGTTCATTTTACATTCGTGAGCCAGTCTGTTTTTCTGCACGTGGGTTCAAACATTAAGCAGCAGATCATGACATATAGATAGTCCTCGACTTACGACGGATGTCCGTTCCTACGCTGCGTCGTAACTCGAAATCGTCGTAAGTCGTAAAATACGTCCAAATGGCACCTCATACGTACAGTACTGTATTTTACCAAGCACTTGGCCTATCCTAACACATTACCCTACATAATTATCAAAAAACACATACATTTGGAGCCATAATGAAGAAAAAAAGAGTTAATAACCTACTGGAATGCTGGTGAAGCCTTCCTCTACCTGTTAGCATGTTAGCTCGGTGTCCTTCCAACATCTGAGGCTGCCTGAAGTTCGCGCGGTCCAGACTGTTTAAAGTAAGGCCTGTTAGCATGTTAGCTCCATACATTTGGAGCCATAATGAAGGAAAAAAAGAGTTACTAACCTACTGGGAGCTGGTGAAGCCTTCCTCTGCCTGTTAGCATGTTAGCTTGTGCTAAGCTGTAGCCTCTCTGCCTCGTAAACCTCCGGTCCAAACAAAGGTCTCTTGTACTTTTCCACGTGCGGTCCAGAGTTTTACAGTAAGGTCTGTTAGCATGTTAGCCCCTCCTAACCTCCTCTGCCCCGGTCTTCCTGTAAACAATGAGGTCTCCTGTAATTTTCAGCTGTAATCCTCCGCCCGTGGCCGCTAAGGTACACTCTCCCCCCTCCCTCCTGTAAATTTCCGCCTCCGCTGAGTTTCGGTACCGTATTTTTTGGTGTAAAGGCGCATAAACCGTGTAAATCGAAACAATGCTTTTAAATGGGAGGGCGTTCGTAACCGCGAAACGTCGTAAGTCAAGGCCGTCGTAAGTCGAGGACTACCTGTATAATGGAGTAGTTGTTTGATTCTCTAAGATTAGTGAGAAATTGCAATTTTCCATCCATCCATCCATCTTCTTCCGCTTATCCGGGGTCGGGTCGCGGGGGTAGCAGCCTAAGTAGGGAGGCCCAGACTTCCCTCTCCCCAGCCACTTGGAGCAGCTCCTCCGGGGGAATCCCAAGGCGTTCCCAGGCCAGCCGAGAAACATAGTCCCTCCAGCGTGTCCTGGGTCTTCCTCTGGGTCTCCTCCCGGTGGGACATGCCCGGAACACCTCACCAGGGAGGCGTCCAGGAGGCATCCTAACCAGATGCCCGAGCCACCTCAACTGGCTCCTCTCGATGTGGAGAAGCAGCGGCTCTACTCCGAGTCCCTCCCGGATGACTGAGCTTCTCACCCTATCTCTAAGGGAGAGTCCAGCCACCCTGCGGAGAAAACTCATTTCAGCCGCTTGTATCCGAGATCTTGTTCTTTCGGTCATAACCCAAAGCTCATGACCATAGATGAGGGTGGGAACGTAGATCGATCGGTAAATTGAGAGCTTTGCCTTTTGACTCAGCTCTCTCTTCACCACGACAGACCGGTACAGCGCCCGCTTCACTGCGGACGCTGCACCTATCCGCCTATCGATCTCACGCTCCAGTTTTCCCTCATTCGTGAACAAGATCCCGAGATACTTAAACTCCTCCACTTGGGGCAGGACCTCCTCCCCGACCCGGAGAGGGCATGCTACCCTTTTCCGGCTCAAGACCATGGCCTCGGATTTGGAGGAACTGATCCTCATCCCGGCCGCATCACACTCGGCTGCAAACCGCTCCAGTGAAAGTTGTAAATCACGAACTGATGAAGCCAGTAGGACCACATCATCTGCAAAAAACAGAGAAGCGATTCTAAGGTCACCAAAACGGATCCTCTCAACACCTTGGCTGCGCCTAGAAATTCTGTCCATAAAAGTTATGAACAGAATCGGTGACAAAGGGCAACCTTGGCGGAGTCCAACTCTCACCGGAAACGAGCCTGACTTACTGCCGGCAATGCGGACCAAGCTCTGACACCGGTCGTACAGGGACCTAACAGCCCTTATCAAAGGGCCTGGTACCCCATACTCCCGGAGTACCCCCCACAGAACCCCCCGAGGGACGCGGTCGAATGCCTTCTCCAAGTCCACAAAGCACATGTAAACTGGTTGGGCAAACTCCCACGCACCCTCCAGGACCCTGCTGAGGGTGTAGAGCTGGTCCAGTGTTCCACGACCAGGACGAAAACCACACTGCTCCTCCTGAATCCGAGGTTCGACTATCCGACGGACCCTCCTCTCCAGAACCCCTGAATAGACCTTACCAGGGAGGCTTAAGAGTGTGATCCCCCTATAGTTGGAACACACCCTACGGTCCCCCTTTTTGAATAGGGGAACCACCACCCCAGTCTGCCAATCCAAGGGAACTGCCCCCGATGTCCACGCGATATTGCAGAGTCGCGTAAGCCAACACAACCCTACAACATCCAGAGCCCTAAGGAACTCCGGGCGAATCTCATCCACCCCCGGAGCCTTGCCACCGCGGAGCTTTTTAACCACCTCGGCGACCTCAGCACCAGAGATCGGAGAACCCGACCCAAAGTCCCCAGGCTCCGCTTCCTCAGTGGAAGACGTGCCAGTAGGATTGAGGAGGTCTTCGAAGTATTCCGCCCACCGACTCACAACATCCCGAGTTGAGGTCAGCAGCACGCCACCTCCACCATAAATGGTGTTGGTCTCGTACCTCTTTCCCCCCCTGAGACGCCGGATGGTGGACCAGAATCGCCTCGAAGCCGTACGGAAGTCATTCTCCATGGCCTCTCCGAACTCCTCCCACGCCCGAGTTTTTGCCTCAGCAACCACCCGAGCCGCATGCCGCTTGGACTGCCGGTACCTATCAGCTGCTTCCGGGGTCCCACAAGCCAAAAAGGCCCAATAGGACTCCTTCTTCAGCCTGACAGCATCCCTCACTGCCGGTGTCCACCACCGGGTTCGAGGGTTGCCACCACGACAGGCACCAACAACCTTGCGGCCACAGCTCCGATAAGCTGCCTCGACAATAGAGGCGCGGAACACGGCCCACTCGGACTCCATGTCCCCCGCCTCCCTCGGAACGTGTTCAAAGCTCTCCCGGAGGTGGGAGTTAAAGCTCCGTCTTACGGGAGACTCTGCCAGACGTTCCCAGCAGACCCTCACAATACGTTTGGGTCTGCCAGGTCTGACCGGCATCCTCCCCCACCATCGGAGCCAACTCACCACCAGGTAGTGGTCAGTTGACAGCTCCGCCCCTCTCTTCACCCGAGTGTCCAAGACATGCGGCCGCAGATCAGATGAGACGACAACAAAGTCGATCATCGAACTACGACCTAGGGTGTCCTGGTGCCAAGAGCACATATGGACACCCTTATGCCTGAACATGGTGTTCGTTATGGACAATCCATGACGAGCACAGAAGTCCAATAACAGAACACCACTCGGGTTCAGATCAGGGGGGCCGTTCCTCCCAACCACACCCCTCCAGGTCTCACTGTCATTGCCCACGTGAGCGTTGAAGTCCCCCAGTAGAACAAGGGAGTCCCCAGGAGGCGCACTCTCCAATACCCCCTCCAAGGACTCCAAAAAGGGTGGGTAGTCTGAGCTGCCGTTTGGTGCATAGGCACAAACAACAGTCAGAGCCCGTCCCCCCACACGTACACTGTAAACGATTTATCGTTAAATTTACAGTAACTTACTGGCAATTTTTATCCAGTAACTTACTGTATTTTAAATACAGTAAAACTACTGTAAATAAATACAGTAGTTACTGTATTTTATTTTACGGTAAAACTACTGTAAGATTAAATACAGTAGTTACTGTATTTTATTTTACGGTAAAACTACTGTAAAACTAAATACAGTAATTACTGTATTTTCTTTTACGGTAAAACTACTGTAAGATTAAATACAGTAGTTACTGTATTTTATATTACGGTAAAACTACTGCAAAACTAAATACAGTACTTACTGTATTTTTTTATTTTATGGTAAAACTACTGTAAAACTAAATATAGTAGTTACTGTATTTTATTTTACGGTAAAAACAATGTAAACTACTTGCAGTATTTATCATTGTTTAGAATAAAAGTACTATAAAATCAATTATAGTAATTATCGTTTTGTTTTTTGTTTTTCATTTTTAAAGTGAAACTGCTGTAAAACTATAACTTCAGTACTGTAATATTTCAATATGTGTAAACGTTGCACTGTTCTATCTTTTGGTATAAAAACAACATTTTACTTCAATATAATTGTTTTTAGAAGTCTTTTCTTAGTGAATGCAATGTTAATATGAAGCAGATGTTAAAAAATTAGAATAACAAGTGAGAATTTTCTTGCACAACCAAACATTTAATTAACAAGCAATTTTAGAAGTAAAACACAAAAACATGCATATAAAATTAACAGCAAATACAACCATTTTAAGCATTTCAGTAATCTAACGTGTAAACTGATTCTATGGAAACAACATTTGACCCATTAATTCACAACATAAACAATTGAGGGAGTATCCTGGAGCATCTCAATTGTCAATGTAGAAAAACAAATACATTTTTGTAGAATTAGTAACCATTCCTACTTTATTGAAATGTTTTATGTCTCCTCCAAGACAATTCTTCAGTCTGAGGAATTGCAGGTATGCTCATCCTTATAAGCTCGTCCTCCACATGGTGGACAAACAGGTTCAACAAAAAAAAGTGTCTGTTCACATGCAAAAGAGGACCATCAGCCAAATGATCTATTGTTAGTGCCCTAATTATCGACTAATATTCACAAAGGGCTAAGTCATACTCACAGTAACAGCATTGCAAAATGTGGACAATTATTTTGGGACAGACTTTTTTCTTCATCATCATCATCATCATCATCATCATAATAATAATAATAATGATAATAATATCAATAATAATAATAATAATTCAGATTTTGCAGTTCAACAAAAGTCTGTAATCAATTGAAATCAAGTGTGCTGATGCAGGGAAAAGATAATAATAATAATAATAATGTCTTTTCCTGTCATCTGCGTATGTTTCCCATACACAGACGAAATTCGTCTCTGCATTTAACCCAACCACCTACCAGGTGGTGCAGTGAGCAGCCCGAAAGCGCCCGGGGAGCTGGAGAAATAGGTGTGCACTCATAGACACCCCAAGGTGGGTAGTGGCCGGGGCGCGAACCCACGTCCTTCGGGTCCCAAGTCAAAAGCCCTGCCACTAGACCATGCAGACAGTGTGCCTTTGTGGACGAGAGTTGAAAAACACTGATGTAGCTCTTCTGTGTTGGGCCATTCTTTTGAAAAGTGGTTGCTTTGTTTCCCCGATGTATAACCAGGCCAGGACTCTGCAGTTTACACTCATCTACAGGGCAGAGGTCACTCTTCAGGTATGAAGATGTTCTCATCCTTGATAGAGAGGAATATTGGCTTCAGAGAGGAGTAAGGAAGCCATTTTTGTGAAGAGAAACCACCTGTCAGTAAACTAGGGAGGGTTTCGGTGTCCAATTGTCCCCCTCTTACAATACTGTTATTGTGAGTATGACTCAGCCTTCTGTGAATAATAACCGACCATCAGAGCACTAATAATTAGTCATTAGGCTGATGGTCCTCTTTTGCATGTGACCAGTTTTGATTGTTGAACCTGTTTGTCCACCATATGGAAGCAGTGCTTAGATGGCTGAGCATACCTGCAACTGAAAAAGTCTCTTGGAGAACAGTTAAAACAGAAGAACCCATCCAGAGGACCTACTAAACTTTTTTAGATATTGAAGTAGTACCTCAGATACCACAAAAATAAAAACTTTGAATTATAAAAAATAAAACATATGGCACTCAGCTTTTTAAAAGTAATATCTCAAAAACAACTTATAAAAATACATCAGTTTTAAAAGAGTTCATGACAAGGAGTAACAAAATAAAAACATTCTTTAGTATTTTTAAAAATCTGAAAAGTTGATTCTTGTCTTTTTACAATTAAAAGTGACACCTACATCAACAATTTAACAAAGCAATAAATACATAACATCTTAAAACTATGCAACTCTGCAATATACTACTGAATAAACAATAAAAAAACATAGAAAACAGCATTTTTTGACTTTTAGAACAATGTCCTACTGTTTAGTAGAAGTAGAGTTGAAAGATGAGTTTGTCCATGTAGTCTGTTGATGAGAAGTGACTTGGTGAGACCAGTATTGGTGATTCTCCTGGGAAAATAAAGGCATGATTTTTTATATGAATAAAAAGTTTAAGGCACAAACATATGGAAAAACTCACATTGACCAAAATCTTTGGACTGGTTTCCAGTCATCAGGGCACTTTAAGTTAACTGATTAAAAAATGCACTTAAACATGAAAAATGTGAGATTATACTAAACAGGTAATTTATTTTTATTTTTTCATTAACTACAATTTTTATATATATATATATATATTATTTTAATGCCTGGTGCCTGTAATAACAAAAATAAAATGGTTAAATAATATTTGAATTGTTTTGTTTACTGTATATGTAAATAAGACGGGCATTTGATATTCTAATATATCAATAACAGACTTGTGAATCGAATAGAAA
Source organism: Garcialebias charrua (assembly GCA_038048925.1). NCBI lineage: Eukaryota > Metazoa > Chordata > Actinopteri > Cyprinodontiformes > Rivulidae > Garcialebias > Garcialebias charrua. The sequence continues at coordinate 7,732 of JBBPBX010079252.1, forward strand.
CAAAATCATATTGTGACAGACTTTGTGATATCAAGAAATATTGTATCGGCATGCAAGCAAATCGATACTGTATCATGATAAAGCTGGTAATTTACACCCCTAGTGCTCATTCATCCGTTTTTACTGCGTGATGTCTCCAGTTTATACCTGACACACTCTGCTCTCAGACCTCTGGTAAGAGTGATAATTTTGATGTTTTTGAGAAAAATCTCCATCCTGTTTATTCATTATTGTGGACAATTTGATCTACACGGAATGTTGTCCCTCTGTTACTCAGCATGTCACACACTCACAGATTCAACTGTGCGGAATTATGCATGAATGAAGAAGGGACCTGAACATTTTTGGATTACAAGCAGATGGTTGTGTAACTGTCGTACTGAACGGACACAGTGAGGAATAGACTACATCCTGCTTTGCCCATTAACCCACTAGCGATAGCCTTAAAGGGCGAAGCCTATATGAAATATAATGTTAGTTATGTACTGTAACCCCAGATTCTATGAGTATGGGTGCAGCTCTTTAAGATTCAGGCCTGACTGACTCCCATAGCTGAAGAAAAATGCTATTATCAGGGAGTCAACCCCTGGGCCCATCGCTATTTATTTTTTAGTAGAACCACTAGACTGAGGAACAGCTTCTACCCTGAGGCTGTTAGACTCATGAATAAATAAAAATAAAATAAAAATAAAAAACACTGCAAAATATCACATTGTGCTGATGCTGATCTGTTTTCTTGTTGCTGTGTTCATCTGTGACCATCTGCTCATACAAACTCATGTTCGTGCTGCTGTTTATTCCCACTATATTAGGCTTAGTGTATTACTAGTTGATGTTTTTCTTAGTTAATTCTAGATGTTATTACTGTTTTTCTCTTGCATTTGTTGTTGGATGTAACTGGGACCCCGTGTACATAATCTCGTTTTCATCACATGTACCACATGCGGTGCAAATGACAATAAAGACTCTCTGACTCTCTCTCTGACTATTTATATGGACCGGGGTGGGGTCCACACAGCAGGTGGGCGATGACTACAAGTTTTCAGTTTTCAGCTGCACATGCGTGCAAAGGGGTAAAATCACTAGCAATAGCCTTAAAAGGCTGCACCTATGCTCATGGAATCTGGGGTTACGACACATCAAGAACGCTACACTTGGCTATCACAGGAGATTCAAATTTCTCAAACATGCATGAATGGGTCAAAGCAACACTCTGGGGATGTTTTTGATGAGGGAATGACAATTATATAAAGATCAAAAATGTTGATTTTGCACAATACAACCCCTACAAGAATTTCTACATTATTACAAAAAGTTGTTATTTACATGACAAACCCAAACACTTACCTTAATGATTTTGCCAATCATAGTCTGCATATTCTTTGACAAAGGCAGCAACATGAGGATTCATGGCCACAGACTTCCTCTGAACCAGTTTTCCGGTCTTCTTGCTTACTTGGAACTTGGAGGAACACTTTGAATTTTCAGGATTTATCCTGACGAGAAACCTATGAAAATTAAACAAAAAAAGTTAACTGTTACATTGGTTTTGACTTTTAGTTTTTATTTAGGGTCCCCCATTACTCTCTGCTAAGGCAGAGATTATTCTTCCTGGAGCCCAAGGACTTGAATGAAACAACTTTGACACAGTTAATGAATCATTGGTTACTTGTCTATGAATACATTTTCTCACTTAACCTAACAAGATTACAATATGTTGAATTATTATCAGGTCTGGACTATACTTTTTTTTGTCCATGTCTGTATGTTTAGTCAAAATTGGATTTTAATTAAACTCTCAAAGCAATCATTGAATGTACATCTACAACTGATTGACATTTAGAGTCAGTGTTATTCAATATTGTTATGACAGCCAAGAGGTCTTAGTATGTTTAACAGAATTTTTTTTTTTTTTTTTTTTTTTTCTTCTTTCGGCTTTATTCCCTGCGTTAGGGGTCGCCACAGCGAACTGGTCGCACGAAGATTTGGCAGTTGTTTTTACGCCGGATGCCCTTCCTGACACAACCACAGACCACCGAGCAACCACAGCCCTCTGTGTGGAGCAGAGAGCTGATATCTAGGGTTCCCGGGGGAGCAGATGGTGGGGGTTAAGGGCCTTGCTCAAGGGCCCAGAGTGGGGCAGATGAGGGTGGATACAAGTGTGACCGCTTCACTTATCCCACCCACATCTTTGATGTTGTCGGTACCGGGGCTTGAACCGGCGACCTTCCGATCACAAGCGCACCTTCTTAACCTTTGCGCCACCACTCCCCTTTAACAGATAATGAGCTAAAATTTTGGGGTAGAGGCTGAGACCCATGCATGCTCAACACATACTCTGAATAGGAAATTATGTGATATGTGTAAACATATTCTATGATATCTATATATGCATGTATGGGTATATGTATGTATATGTTTCAGCAAGGTTATAATTATTATTACTATATACGCACATGTATTTTGTTGCTGTGTTTTTGTTTTCTCCATTTTTACATTTGTACAAGTGCACAGATGTGTTCGCTTGTATATTTGACTTTTGAGACTTTCCCACATACAGTACTGTATATGTTTCATGCAATGGGATTCTCTCCATAGACATTCTATGGTGGCCTTTTTTTTAATCACCGGACCAATAGTACTTATCACTGTAGCCCAGGGGTGTTAAACTCTGTTCCTTGAGGGCCACTATCCTGCATGTTTTGTATAGGTTTTCCTTCTCCTACACACCTGACTTGAATGAATGGGTGGGTGATTAACAAACTTTTGCAGAATTTGAAGAGCTAATTCAATCAATTAATTAGGTGTGTTGGAGTAGAAAGACAAGTAAAACTTGCAGGATAGTGGCCCTTGGGGACCAGAGTTTGACACCTGTGCTCTAACATCATAATTTGTACAGATAATAGAAACCTTGCAAACTTCTGTGAATTCTGGTCATGTTAATCATACACTGTAATATGACGGGGCCTATAGCTCTTTAAAATTTAGTGCACTGTGAATTCTGTGGAGTAAACATCTCTCTTTTTTACAACTTACAATAACATTCACAACAAACAAAAGATTTTAGAAGATGCAGCAAAAAGTCAAATGCAGCCTGTACAGTATATGACATTCTTAAACTACAAAACTAAACAGCCTACAGTATTTTTACAGTCTTTATTTTACAGTTAAAATAAATGTTTATCAAATAAAGTTTAATGTTACAACTACCGTATTCCCCGGCCTATAAGTCGCACCTTTTTGCCTACATTTCTAAGCCCTGCGACTTATAGGCTGGTGCGACTTATACAGTACGTGGATTTTTCTGATTTTTTCACTTTGGTCAAAAAATGGTCACTTAATTTAACGGTTTTTAACCGTCAAAGTGCATTTATCAAGAAAAGTTAAACTGAGACACACTTTTACTGTAATGTCAGCTAACAAAAATATATTTTTTATGTGTTTATCTTTAAAGATCACAGAGATGCAGGTCTGTTTGCTGCACTGCAGGTCTGTTGTTGCTGCGCATGCTTGTTTTGTGCCGTGAGGTGCGACTTATAGGCCGGTGCGACTTATACTTGGATTTTTCCACTTCATTGGACATACAGTAATTGGACTGGTGTGATTTATAGGCCGGATAATACGGTAATTGTGGATCCCTTAAAAAAAACAGAATGTAAACAACTTAGTTCACCAGCAGGTAAAGATGCTAAATGTCCAGTAGCACTCCAAAGCATAATTATTCATTATTATTTAATTGATGAACATTACTGACCTTTGAATGAACTCTAAGGTTGAGGCAGCATCCTCTTGGTACTCGATGTTGAAAACATAAAAAGATGCAAAAAGAACAGCCAAGGCCGAGGTGAAGTCCACCTGAAGAGGACCTGGCTCAATGACTACATCACCCTCCAGCATCCACTTCTTTGTGGTCAGAAGTGATTCTCCTAAAACAGACATTTAAATATCACACTTTACTGTATACAAAAAATGTGTAGGTTATGCTTAATATTGCACTAAACATCTGATTTGTACATTAAAAATCTAATAATCTTACCTAGCAGGATTAGTCTTGGTGTGCTGGGGAGGGAGATAAGTGTCTCAGCATCTGCCTGGGTGATGGAAACCTGAACAATAAGAGGATATAGAATATACTGGGCATTTAATTAAGATTGAGTGCAGTCACTTTGAAAAAATATCAGATATGTATCCGATTGGGTAACATACTGAAAAGGCATGGGAACGCAGCTATTGGTCACATGGAGGGGAAAAAATTCAGATTTGGGTCGCATTTGCCTGCTGTGTGAACATTCCAGATGTTAGACTTGTGTGTCCATTGGAACCGCTAAGCATTAGCAATGCTAACAAGGAGTTTGTTTGTAATCTGCGTCTTGCTATAGCTTGCAGATTATAACATTTATTCCGCGAAACCATAATGACTTAAGCTGGTGAAGATTCTCAGTCGTCCAGGACATGATAAAATCAAAAAAGGCGTTCAATACATAATGACTTAACAAATTTTAACTCAGGAGAAACAGCAACTAAACTGATGTAGCTGCCTGTCAAAATCACAGCAGTTTTTTTTAAAGCTATCATTAGCCCTACGCTAGCCTACTAGAAAAGGAGTTTCATTTAAATATTAAAATTTACCACTTACCAGATAAAGAAGAAGTGTCTCATCTCATCATAGGTGTATAACACAGGAACATCTCCTTCACAAAAAGCAACTGCCTCCCATATGATTCAAATAGAAGTTGAATAGTAAAAAAAAAAAAAAAGTATAAATTAAGCAGAAAAAAGAATAAAAATAACCAAGAGCACGAAATATTCCTGTCGGCCTCTAGTGTCAAGATGGAGGAACACCGTTTTTTTTTGGCGGTTGGTTCATTACTGTATTTTTTACAGTAGTCACAAAAAATACCCATAATGCATTGCAAATCAACAGTAAGGTACTGTAAATGTTTATACAGTACTTTACTGTTGATAATACAGTAATATTGATGTAAAAACAATCAAATCTACAGTAACTTACTGTAAACTGTATTTACAGTAAGCTACTGTTGCAAATACAGTAAATTTACTGTAAAAACAGTAAATTTACTGTAAAAACAACGAAAATCATTTACAGTGTAGGCGAAGGGAGGCTACCCTCTCGTTCACCGGGGTGAACCCCAACGTACAGGCACCAAGATGGGGGGCAACCAGTATGCCCACTCCTGCTCGGCGCCTCTCACCAGGGGCAACTCCAGAGTGGAAGAGTGTCCAACCCCTCTCAAGGAAACTGGTTCCAGAGCCAGAGCCATGCGTTGAGGTGAGTCCGACTATTTCTAGTCGGAACCTCTCAACCTCACACACTAGCTCAGGCTCCTTCCCCACCAGAGAGGTGACATTCCATGTCCCAATGGCCAGCTTCTGTAGCCGAGGATCAGACCGCCAGGGTCCCCGCCCTCGGCCACCACCCATCTCACATTGCACCCGACCCCTTTGGCCCCTCCCACAGGTGGTGAGCCCATGGGAAGGGGGACCCACGTCTCCTCTTCGGGCTGTGCCCGGCCGGGCTCCATGGGTAAAAGCCCGGCCACCAGGCGCTCGCCAGCGTGCCCCACCTCCGGGCCTGGCTCCAGAGTGGGGCCCCGGTGACCCGCGTCCGGGCGAGGGAAAACTTAGTCCATTTATTTCACTCATCATAGGGGTTTTTGGGCTGCACTTTGTCTGGTCCCTCACCTAGGACCTGTCTGCCTTGGGTGACCCTACTAGGGGCATGAAGCCCCTGACAGCATAGCTCCTAGGATCATTGGGACACTCAAACCCCTCCACCACGGTAAGGTGGCAGACCAGGGAGGGCTGCCACCTTGAGCTCTGTTTTTATTGGCTGATTCAAATTCAACTCTGTTTTTATTGGCTGGTTAAAGGAGCTGTATGTAACTTTTCTAACAATATATTTTATGGTGCAATATTTAGCAAAATATTCCGATTGCAATAAGTTGCGTAAAGGTTTTAGACATTTTAGACACACATCGTCAACACTCTGGATGGCAACCAAAAAGCATTTTAGAGTTAAGTCAAGTTTGATCTGTGATATCTGTTCATTTTATGAGTTTGACGTCCTGAAAGTGATGCGAAACAAAAGTTAAAATGTGTTGAAACGCTTCACGAGGCAGACGAGACAATACTGGCATAAACTGAGGCTATGAATAACTTTAACAAAAAGATGTGCGTGCATTGTAGAGATGGCATCCTGATATCCAGACATTTGGTTTTCAGTTCATGAGCGAAGACCTCAAAATGTCCAAAAGTCTCCACCAAATATTACACCTCTGGTTTGGGTGCATGAGATCAGTGTCATATAGTGAGGGATGGTGTTGAGTAGGAAAAATATTTTACAAAACTGTATACTGCATGGAACTGCCGTGCATCACACCAGCACAAATACTAAGATATTCCTGCAGGAATATTAAACTCCTGAGGATTAAAAAAACTAAACATTGACAATTAAAAATGCTTTAAACATCTGCATAATCTTCTTTATTGTCTAATAATACAATGTATAATGTATCTTTTTTTATGTGTGTTTTGCTAAATACTGATTTATTTGCAACATGAAGGCAACATCTATGATTCGAAGCTTTTGGGGACAGATGCAGCACAGCTGAGGATCTGTGGGCAGATCAGGGTTTATTGCTGCTGCTGGTACCGTCACGTCTTGGACAATCATTACACCACGCTGCACACACACCTGTTGTCAGCTCAGGTGTGTGTGTGTGTTCAGTGAGGCAGAGATAACGTTCATTAGAACACGCGTGACATCCTTCCTGTTTCCAGGTGCTTCATTACACAAACACAAAATCAAAAATACTTTATAAACTGTACCGTGTTATGCATGGTGCTGAACTTTGTGTGGGACTTGTGTTTGTAAAGAATAGTTTAAGTCATTTTATATATATTTAAATACAAAGTATGGGTTTATTCTGCACAAAGATGTAAAACAAGACTAACATTACTTTTTGTTGGATTTAGGCTTTATTGTATAGTAAAGCAGAAAAAGTGATATATATTGTCTTTTTTATTCTAACAAGGTGCTGGTTTAACTGAGACCAGTTTGGGGATTTAGTGCTGGTGGACGTTCACACTGTGGCATTTACAAAATCTGAGCAAGATGAAGGTTAAAACATATGACCTGAAAATTGGAGATGCTGGGAACGCCTCGGAGAAGGAAATGAGTGAGTAAAACCTCTTGTGCATAATTTAACACAGAAACCTCATGAGCAAGGCATTAAACGCAGCTGCCTGCTACACAGATGAACACCACAGTCTCCATACTTGTTAAAGTTTCCGGTCAGCAGAAGGCTGGAGACTGCTTCTGAAAGCTGGAGGTAACCTCGGAGCCAGTGGAAACGAGTTGTAGCTGCAACAAATTCAAATAACTTCCAGTGAAAGTAGATCCAAGAAGCACCAGTTTCCTGCTGATTGGAAGTCTTTAACGTCATCACTTTACAGCAAAACAAACTTTAAATGTGGTTAATAAGAAGCCATTTGCTCTTTGAGAGGAAAGCCTTATCATTTGCTGTGGTCTCGTAACCCTGAGGTTGCAGGTTCGAGCCCAGGTAGTGTCGTTCGACTCCTGAAGGGCGGAGCAGCCAAATTAATCTTTTAATCAGTTGAAATGTGAACACTACATGCAGTTTTGTTGTCTGTTTTTGTAATAAAATGTTTCACATTGTCGCTAAACCATCATGTCCATATAACACTTGCATAATAATTTTGTTTTATTTAATGTATCGGGTGTTTTTGGCTTTAAGGTAGTTGTTCTCAAGTTAAGACTGGGTCCTCAAATAATCCTCAGACATTATATTACAAGAAGAAGAAGAAAAAGATCCCTAATGGCATGTTTTCACCTAATTTAAAAGTATATATATTTATGAAATAATGAAACAAAAGAACCTCAGCGACCAAACACGCACAAGAGATTATTTGCCAGATGTTTCACATCTTCCTGTTGCAACCTGGCCCTGAACCAGCAGATTTAGGATTATAGGACTGCAGCAGCAACTGCAGCAGCAACTGCAGCTCCTGAAGTCAAACATCACTTCAAGCATCACAAGCGCTTTAGTGACAGAGAACTGTTGACACAATAATTTGTTCCAAAAAGACAATTACAAAAAAAAAAAAAAAAACTTCAAACCACCGATCCAAGTTTTCTAGATTGGACTGGACGACAGCAGATCCCTGCATGATGACCTTGAACTATCTTCACCCGATCGCCTGCAGACAGTCCAAAATGCTCCTGAGCTCCCAGAAGGTTCAACAACATCCCCCCAGGTTTACCTCGGCTGCCTGTTCATCTCCGTCCTGCTTTTAATATTGTTTTTTCCCAACCTTTAACGTTTTAAATTATTTATCTGATCTATATTTTTCAATTTAATAATCCTAACTAACTAATAGGCAAAAGGAACAAATAAAGGTATGAAAAGTCTAGCTGGATGCTAAAAGTTGTAGAAAAGTAGCCAAAATGTTTTCTTTCATTCATTCAGCCTGTATTTAGACAGATAAGTCACATTGAGCCTAGAAGACTCATTTACAAGTGAGATCTGCTTAGACAGACAAAAAATAATGAAACTGGACACGTTAGGAATTGGAGGCAAAAAAATTCCTATTAAAATCTTCTTGTCTGTGAAGAAAAACTCTAATATTAAAAAAACGCCTCGCACAAACAAGCACATA